>JAVDBV010059939.1:0-15605 GCA_032619315.1 Piper longum
CCCCCCCCCCACCGGCCCCACCTCCCCAGGCCCTGCCTTCCCCTGGCCAAGCCCCGCCCCGACTCCTCCTACCTTGGCCCACCTCCCCCCGGCTCTACACCACTCCACTCCGCCTCCTCCTACCTTGGCCCGCCTCCCCCCGGCAATGGAGGGAGGTTCGAGGTAGAGAGGACCCGCGGTGGAGGGAGGGCCGAGACAGAGAGAACCAGCGACATACAAGCGGACAGAGGGGAGGAAGAGTAAATTTTGATTTTAAATTTTTAAATTCTAATTTTACCCATGTATAAATATTTAATTTATTAAGATACAAAGGGTATTTTAATAATTTATTTATATAAACCGATTTGGCCCGTTTTTACCAATTTAAAATCGGTCTTAAATCGGTATGAATCGATCAAAATCGGCCGACTCATGGACCGATTTTCTTTTACCCGATTTTTCTTTTTTTTTTATCGGATTCATCCCGATCCGATTGAAATTGGCAGATTCCGAATAGAATCGGCTGATTTTTGCAACCCAGATCTATTGCATTATCGTTTACCTATTAGTCCTTGAGCCTCCTCGGCGGCTCTTTGTGAAAGGCCACAAAGACCGAGCCATACAAACACTTGACAAAATCGCAGCGTTCAATGGCAAGGAGCTGACCATGAGCTCTTCTTTAAGATTAGAGTTGATCAGGAAGAGGTACTTGATGGTGGCAGCTTAAACATGCGCTTGGCCATGAAGATCCTCTATGATAGGAAGTGAGCTTTCCGGCGGTTGTCGGCGGTGATGGGGGTCGGTATCGGAGTCGGCCTAGTGTACTACGGCATGCCGCTGGCCGTCGACACTTTGAACTTTAATGTGTACCTAAGTGTCACATTCAATGTACTAGCCGAGCTCCCATTGGCCTTGATCACGTTCTTCCCGATTAGCCAGCTTAGCCGGGGACAGATGGTGCTGGCCTTCGCCTTCACGAGCGCCGTCTCGAGCATCGCATGCGGTTTCGTTCAGGCGGCAAAGGGGAGATGGGCAGTGGTGGGGGTAAAGTTAGTGTCATTCTTTAGTGCCTGCACCACATTTAACGTGGTCCTAATTTACACGCTTGAGCTGCTCCCCACGTGCATGGGGAACTCAGCGCCCGTGGTCCGGCAGGCGATGGTGCTCGGCGGCGAGTTCGGGCCGGCAGTGGTCGCAAAACTCGGCCGTTCCGTTCGGGGTGTTCGGAGTGGTGATCGGGGTGTGTGGCTTGTTCTTTGTGTGCTTGTCGGGACTAATGGGGCCGCCTTTTGCGACACAAGGGAAGAACAAGAGCAAAAGGACAATTCGCCAGCCCCAAACGATGGAAAAGCACGAAGACAAATTTTTTGGTATCTTAGTTGACTTCACCATGCCGTCACCTAATTAATTCCTGTGCATTTATTGAATGGGTTATTGCCACTCTATTTTGAAAATTTTACTGGGCTATACATCGTATGTTGGGCGCTTTGGTTCAATCGTGTCGTTGAACTGGATAATAAAGATCAACTAAATTTTGTTTTCTTTCTCCTATACATATTTTTTTTTCAGACTAATTTCCAGTAGTTCTGTGTATGAGCACCCACGTACATCTTTGTGCTTCATGTCCAGTTCAGACTGTCATTTATCTTGATTGTTATTGGCAAATTAAATATGAATTAGCTGTCATATGCAGTGAAGTAAATTTTATTCCAAAGTTTCATGGATAAGTAGGGTGTATATGCTCAGCATGACTGTGTACGTGTTTTGGCAATGTTTAATGATTAGGTTGGAATTTCATAAAACAAATGTCATGTATCCTCAAGGTTTGTCATGAAAACAGAAGCTCAATTAATGAAATGTAGCATTTTATCACCATACACGAGTCCAGAGTCGCTGAACGAATTGAATTTATTGTCTTCATGTTCGAGTTGAATCGCAATTGAATTTCTTGTCTTCACGTTGAGTACAATCGATGGTAGTTCGAGTTAATTGGACCAAGCTCAGTTCACTCAAATTTTGTTTACAAGAATTCTTCTTTAATATAAAAGGACATCAAATTTTATTTCAGAGACTAAGATATCTAAGTTGATTATACTATTGCATCAAGATAGTCATATATTAAAACATTCTATTATTATCTGAAATGTTTGTTGAATCCTACTTTTTTACTACTGTGTACAATTTCTTAATAAGAATTATACATTTGCCCAAAATCTTTTTATCCAACTTCGAGCTGCGCGAGCAGAAACTACGTACACTTGAAAAGGAAATCCTGCAAGGATTGTGGCGTCCCCTAACAAACTCTGGCCGAGGATAATTAAATGTACCATGGTAAATGAAACCATTTCCTTCCTGAAATTGACTGCCATGGAAACGTTGCAAGGCAAACCATGCATAGGCTTGGAACTAACCAAAACAAAATACCGTCGATCAAACGCAACAACCAAAATTTATCCACTTTTGCACTCCAAATATTCCAATTTACTCAATAAATCGATCCTACATATGTAGCTGTCCTGTACTTCCTTAGTGAACCTGACCATTTAGTTATTATAAAGCAGGTACAAGTTAAAGCGAAATTCGATACAAACCATTTAGTGACGCTCTTCGTGAACTCGACAGGTTTATTTGCGGAAATGGAATTGGTGAGAGTGTACAAATCAGAAAACCTTGGCAACTTTGAAGAAACTACCAACCCTGTTCTATTAAATGATCGCTGGCAAACACAAGCCTCAAGTTTAAATTATAGGAAAAAAAAACCAAAAACATCCAGCTCAAATTACATTGGGACTAATTAATAAATCAGCAACCAAAAAAAATCTCAACCAAATGTACAGTGTCATTCAGCACTTTCCTAAGTCCAATACAGCATAACTACCTTCACGAAAACGTAAATAAAAATTTCACAATTAAAAAAAAACAAAACAAAAGTTTTCTACTTGTTGCTACTATGTTTTATATTTATTTATTGATAATTTTTCTTGCTAAAATTGCAATATGTGCTACAAAATATGGTTTTAAATTGTAATATATTATCCTTTGTATAGAAATAATCTTTAAATTTATTTTATTTTAAAAAGTTATAAATGTAAAATAATGGTAAGCGCTTAAAAATGCTGAATTTTCAACTGGTCATAGGTTATATGAAGAGTTTTATATCGGTAAGCTATTGTCTGTGCTATAATAATTTGAGATTAAAAAAATAAAAAAAGAATTATACAAATCGGTGAAAGAAATGTAACAAATAATTATCCATTAGATACTAATAAAACAAATATGATATATTTTTTTGTTTAAGGAATTTTTTGATTAATGATTTTGCCAGTTTACTTTATTTTTTTCCATAAATTGTTCTAAAATTTGATATTTCTTTGCATTTATTTTTTTCTGCAAGAATCAATTAATTTATATCTTTTAATTTTTATAGTTTAGATGCTTAGATAATATTTTCGGTTTATAATTTAATTAACTTTTATAATAAATTTATATTAAATTATGATATTAGTCTATTTGGAAAGACAAAACCCACGCACTGCACATTTCTTGTGACTAGTTTGTATAAAAAGAGTGGTGCTAAGTAATTTTAGTCTGTTAACTTATGTCAATAATTCTCATAAACCCATAGTTTCTTTTACTTTTTTAATGTTCTTACTTGTTTCTGTTATTTTGAATGTCAAAAGTAACTCTTCTTGTCCTAACTCGTGTCCACCGGAACGAAGGGGCCTTTAGTGAGCTTTTATGATGCATAAAAAAATGATTAGGTAGGTGCCTTCTGAGGTGTATCTCGGGCCCCAGAAACGAGACTGATCATTCCTTAAAAGACTTCAAAATCTTTGATCTGTTTTGAAAAATTTTGGGGATCACTTCACTTGCACGGCTTTGGAGGCTCCCAAGTTCCTAGAAACTGCTTTCGATAAATAAATAAAAAACACCTTAAAGCTGCTTCTTTTTCATTTTTTTAATCCAACGTCACATTACCTTGTACACGTCCTTCAACAACAATTTTAATGGAGGACATGGCACAGCCGAAAAGTTAAAAAATTCAAGACACATCATAATCAAGATCAACCACTTACATATCGACACATGCTTAGCTTTCACGGGCATTTTTAGCTGCTAGACCAACCATCATAATCAAGAACAAGATTGGATAGTAACAACTAACATACATAAACCCCAGTGATTTGACGGCCAAATGTTTACGGCGAGGCACCAGCTTGTCTGGCCATCCACCCATAACTGGGTCCGGCAAAGCTGGCCGGCTGGTCGGCTTTCTGAGACCAAATGCTAGCATGCACAATTGCAGGATGTTGGGTTGGAAAAGGACAAGAGCTACCATCTTATTCCTTGTATTATTTATCATGCCCAATTCCTGCAAACAGTGCTCTGGTCACATTATTCTATATTCCAGTGTTGACAATGCTACATCGAGCATGCTGTTCAATTATATATTAGCTGGATATATTCTTTCCATGCTCCGAGAAATGTGATTGTGAGATTTGTGTTATAAGAAGCTCATATAAATTAACCCAAAATGCAGTAACAGTACTTACATCTTAATTAATAGCCTTTATGTACAAGGATTTGACATCCAAACATTGGAGTCTTCGAGTGTCATTGTGAAATGCATATTTAGCTAACACAGACATTCACAAACACCCATAGAGAATTTTCTCTACCATCAACAACTGGTCAAACTCAAATTCTAGCGCCCCACAAACAAGTAGAGAACAGAGGGGCAAGGACTAGGCTGTCTAAAAGATAAAGGGAATAAAGCAGAAAGGGAACAGAAATGAAAGAGTTAAAGCGCGTCGAAGATTGATGAGATCATGAATTGGGCGAATACACAGAAAAAAACACAACCTTAGGCCAACAATGGCAGCCACTTGGAGTTAAAGAAATCATACTCTGCCGTTGGACGGATAAGCTGTCCCTTTTGCCTCTTCCCATAAAGCAAACAATTCCTCACTCCCTCCTCATCCTTCAATATCTACCATCCTTGGAAGATCAAACGCCAGATCCAACAATCCTTTTCCACTGCTTTTTTCCCACATTTCCCCTAGTCATACAGCATTTTCTTCTTGTAACTTCAATAATCGTATTCCTCCTGATCTCTCTACGATCATTGGTATAACTTCATATCTTTCAATCCGAGCTCTTCTGTATACATTGTGTAACGCCACATTTTCTTCACCCATCCTACATTAGGGGAAGAGTAGTTTGATATCTATGGGGTCAAGATCAGGGAGGAGAAGCAGGAGGTGGGCGGTGCAACCGTTGAGTCCACTAAGAGAGGGTCCAGACCCTCATGCCTATAACGAGAGCAACAAGAAGGAGAGTTCATGGGAATTTATCCGGGCATGGGTCCGCCTGCAACGAGAAAAGAGCCCTTTTGCCGCCGGAGGTGGTGGCGGCTCTCCGCAGTCATTCTACGATTCTCCGCCGTCAAAGCGACCAGACCTCCGGCTTATGCTCGGCGTCCTCGGCTGCCCCCTTTCTCCGGTGGCTGCCTACTCCAGCCACTCTTTCCCCCTCTCCCTAAGGGACGCACCCATTGTAAGTCACTTGTTCTTAATTGATTTTGTTAATCACTCTTTTAAGTGTTAACTAATAATGATATAAATAAGAACTAAAAGCTGCCTTCTGTTTGGACTTGTTTATTTAGGAGACCTCATCAGCAAAATATATTATACAGCAGTACCTAGCAGCGACAGGGTGTTTGAAGCCGGATAGATATGCCCGCAGCATGTATGCGACGGGGAGTGTGAAAATGGTGTGCTGTGAAGCGGAGGTGGGCCTTGGAGCCAAGAGGCCCGGGCACAATGCCGGCAAGGCAATAGGGGAGAGCGGCTGCTTTGTGCTGTGGCAGATGCACCCGGACATGTGGTCGTTGGAGCTCGTCGTCGCCGGTCACAAAGTCGTAGCCGGCAGCAACGGCAAGGTCGTCTGGCGGCACACCCCATGGCTCGGCCTCCACGCCGCCAAGGGGCCGCATCGATCCCTCCGTCGCATCACACAGGTCTTTATGATCGATCACCTAGCAAGCTTAGATAGTGTCATTGAAGCTGCCTTGGCTATTAATTGATGTGTTTATGTACATTTATTTCGTTTATTAAAATAAAAAAAAAATAGAAAGTAGTTAATAATATTATTAATTAATCATTTCTCGCAAATTATTAACAGGGATTGGATCCGAAAAGTACCGCACGCTTGTTCACAGACGCTCAATGCTTGGGTGAGAAAAGAATCGGCGGCGACGATTGCTTCGTACTTAAAGTGGCTGTGGATCGGACGACCGCCATTGATCGAAGCGAGGGGCCCACCGAGGTGATCAGGCATGCCTTGTTCGGTTACTTTAGCCAAAGGAGCGGCCTGCTGGTCTACATGGAAGACTCCCACCTGATCCGGGTGGAAGCAGCCGGGGGTGAGACCATCTACTGGGAGACCACCATTGGCAGCTTCATGGACGATTACCGCGAGGTGGACGGGATAGTCATTGCCCACCAGGGGCGGTCCATGGCTACCATCTTCAGATTCGGTGAGGCGTCGGCGCAGCATAGTCGGACGAGGATGGAAGAAGGATGGAGGGTTGATGATGTTGTGTTCAACGTCCCAGGCCTGTCCATGGACTACTTTATTCCCCCGGCCGATTTATTTGAGCCTAACTCCAAACACTATTGCTGAAATATGACTTCTAAGTTCTCTCATTACATTGTTGCAGTCTTATTTATCATTGCATATTTCATATTCATACCTTCTTGTGTCTTCTCTCCCTCCCTACATCCAATTGAACTGTTCTCCAAATTCCTCTCTCGCTCTCTCTCTCTATCTCTCTTGCTTTTTGTTTGTCTTATTAAATAAGAAGTAATAAACATAGACACTGTCTAAGGGATGAAAGGGTGCCGCTATTTGTGCTGTGCTGGCCTAGAAGGGGCTGACGTCTACGGCAAATATTCTAGAAGCTGGGGAAGAGGTGAGTGATTTAATTATTGAATAATGAAAAAGGGGTGTGATGATACAATAATATACAAGCTTTGGAGGGGTGCACATATTGAGCGGTGTGATATATGAATGAATGAACATAAATTTCGGATGAAGTATGCATATAATAAAGTAAATGGATTTGAGAGGAGGCTTTATTATATAAAGTGGAAGGGAAAACTTGAGCTCCCATTGTTCCTCATACTTGGTTTCTTCCATTGTTTTTTGTTTCTCCGTGTGCTTTGTTAGAATAGCCATAGTCACACACTTTTATACAACAGTATTCACTACAAACGTGTCTTCTAAAGGTTATGCACCCTCTCAAAGGATATTTCATTCTCCTAATAGGTATGAGTTACTTTATATATAGGATATGTAATCCCACTATGAGAGGTTGTTATAGAAGGCAAAAGAAGACAGAGAAGGCAAAAGGGGCGGTTAATTGGTGGGGCTCTATTAATTGATCCTCTTGCTCTTGTGAATGGTTTCTGTTATTTCTTTTGAGAATTGAAGAGTGGCTTAGTTGTGCTCTTCACTAGGTTTTTTTTTTCTCTATGGTTAAGTTTTCATACTATTGTGACTATATTAGACTAGGCCATGGCATGCGTTATGATAGATTGAGTGTTATTTATAAACATTAAAGGTTCATGCAATATACTCTATTTTTAAATTTTTATTTTATTTTATTGTTATTTAAAAATAATTGAGTTTAAACAGAAGGCTAGCTAGTGATAATTCCTGTCGAGCTGTTTGATAAATTATAATAATTTTAAACATTTTCTTTAAAACTTTTTATGTCACTTACAGCTGTTTGATACAATTATTTTCATATATCTTTTCTACCCTTACCAAAATTTGTCACTCTCCTTTTTTGAAAAGAGTCCGACGCCCAAACCACCTTCTTTGCCCAGCGGCGGAGCAATTTAAATCATTGTTATAATGCTTCTGCCATCCTCAACGAAGTTTCTGAGATGGTGGCAGGTTGAAGATAAAACACAGCCATGTTATTGCCCATGTCGGTTCACCTGTAATTGCAATAGCAGGAAGGCTGGCCATGCAATGATTTTTTTCTCCATGCATGAAATTTTAAGTTTTGCAGTTAGATGGGATTTACATAATTCTTGCTCAAGTTTGTGGCTTTCTTGTAATAGTCTCGTTCTAAATTATGGAATCCAACCCAGCTTTGCATTCTCTGTTTTAACGTGCTTCCCCTGCCCAAATTTAGAGATCTGGAAGAAGATTTCATGAGCCTAAATATAATCAAGATTAAATTTTTTTTATTGATTTATATATTTCAATTCTTTTTAATTATTATTGTTTTTTACATTAGATAATTTTAATATAATTTATATTTTAAATATAATAGAAAATTTTATTAATGATTTCTCTAATAATAATTAAAAAATATATTATATATATAGAGAGAGAGAGAGACGCACACGTAATATGTATACATGCATGTATATATTCTAAATCAATTAAAAATTGATTACGTGAAGAATGAGAATAGCTAGTATTAGAAAAAGAAATTTTATAAAGAATAACGATGGTTTTTATTAGGAGTATTTATGATTGTATTAAAAAATTTGAACAATGATATATGATACATGATGACCAATGAAGAACACAAGGTACATTTGAAACTTATTAATAATGTATGCTAAGAATACACAACCTTAATTTAACAAAATATTACTATATTATTTTGAAATATCAATAATAAATATTTCTTCAATTTTTTAAAAAATATAATTGTATACAAATATTAATTTAATATCAATTTTAATAAATATTTGTTTAATAATTAAGTGATTTTTTAAAAAATATCAATTTAAATATAATTATAATCTAAGTTTTTTCTTAATAATAAATAACAATATAAATAAATAAATAAAAATATGTAAAAATATAAATGAAGTATGTATTATTAAGTGACAAACTATAATTCAAATAGTATAATTATAAATAAAATAATATTTATCAATATTTTTAAAAATTTTAATTTGGGTATAATTATACTCTAATGTTTTTCAAATAATAAATACTAATAATTTCAAATAAGTAAATATTAATATGCCCATAAAATAACTATGAGGACAGAATCAACCATAAGGAAGAAAGTGAAAAAAATAGGAACATTTTAATTTAAGGGAGTTGATAAGAATAATAAAGATAAATGTATTTTTTAAGATTAATTAATATTGATTAGAAAATTATTATGGGCCCTACGTAGAGGAGAGTTTCAATTAAAACTAACAGCGAGGAATAGTTTCTATTAGGAATATGAATAATGGGAACTAAAAAATACCTTTTTAGTTTATATTTATTAGGAAAATATAGCCTTACATAATAATTTCGGTGATCAATGTGATACAAAGCATGGTGAGTGCATTGCTCACAATCAATATATACGTATGTGTGTGTATATATATTCAGCCAAAAGAGGTATGTTCAATGTATGGCACTCGTAGGAGGAAATATCATGTAAACTGCGAGGAGGGAGGGAAGCAAGAGCTCCCTTTGGACATGCAGTTGGAGATCCTCACAAGGTGGTGGCCTTACCATCCCACGCATTGGCCTGCAGAGGATAGTAAAGCCTTCTCTATGATTTACACTTCATCCACCTCCACCTCCAAAGAACCAATTCCATACGTGGGCTCTTCATCCAGAGAATCGGCTCTAATTGTGAACACGACATCGACTTCGTATCTCCCTGCGGCTCCCCGGCGTCGTCAACCCTTCACTCGCCCTCGCTCACGCTGCTGCGGCTGGACCTGAACTTCCTCCCCGATCTTTACGTGAAGATTGAGTTTTCCTCCGGCGATGGCCACTTCTGCTGTGCAAGAAGGTACGGTAGCCGTCACTGTGTGCAAGCCCACTACTCGGGAATGGGCAGTATACCCAATCCAAGACCCGATATAGAAAGAGAATAATGGCATGTTGGTCCTGCCCACCAACTGTCTCCGGTTTAAGATTGTGAAGATGTCCTACTCGGCAAACATTGGGGCCCGTTTATATCACCGCCAAACAGAGGTTTTTGATTCGGAGACATGGAAACGGAGGCCTCTGTTCGACGTCGTACCCAAATTCTACCTGGCCTCACTGATCGGACTCGGATGCGATGGATGTCTCATAAACGGGTCTTTCTACTAGCTGGACCGACCCAATTGGAGTAACAACTATACTACCCCATTCTGGTACTTCGACATGGAGTAGGAGGAGCTCCAGCCGGTGGCGCTGCGGAGGAGGTGCTGAAGTAGGAGATGAGACGCAATGCTGTTTTGGAGGCGGCGGATGGATTCAGACTTTATGTGGAGACCAAGAAGTTGATATTGGACATGGGAAAGTTGATTTTTGTTTAGTACGATGGGAAAAAATTGGAGACGTGTAATGGTGAGCAAGATTACGCAGAGGTGGGAGAAGAAGGAGATGGGTGGATGGTGGAGAGCACCTCTAGCATATTTTTCAGCTGATGTTGCAACTTGTAGGAGGGACCCCATATGGCTACCAGCTTCAATGGTAAGTGAAATTTCCCTTTTGATCATTGTTTCATAAAATATATGAAACATAAAACTTGGGCATATTTTTCTTAATTTGATGATATTCCCCTCATCAATTTTGTTATCTATACACACTTTACTATCACAGCTACGAATTAGTATTAGGGCTGTCTTTTTGTGTTTTAAATTCAATTTTGTTATGATTTTTTTTAGGTGTCTAATGTATATATATATATATATATACAATAATTAATCTCGTGGTTAATATTCAGGTATAATTTCAAGATCAAGAGTTACATGGACGTCGCAAAAGTGAATGATATATATGGGTCATATCTGGACGTGAATAATAATTTTCACTTCTTCCAGTCAAATTTGTTCCTTGTAATATAAATAGCCTACGTACTGCCATACACCACAAGTCTTCGCTCATCAAACTAGCCTCAACTCAAGCAGCTACATGAGCAAAAACGCTTCATGCATCAGCAAAAGTAAGGAGGTTGACAACAAATCTTATTGCTCATCCATCCTCCAGCGCGCCACGACCAAGCTCATCTCTGCCGGCTATATCACCGGCCCCAACTCTCTTCTTGCCGTACATAGCAATGTCAAGGTGTAGCTCTGCCCATAGCAGTGTCAACAAAAAAGAATTTTCCTTTTCAAGATTACATTTATTCTGATTCACAATGGTGAGTTCTCCTCGAATGGTATTTACAAGGTCAGGACTAATAAGAAGAGTTGAACTAAACATGTAGCAAATTAATGTTAATGAATTAAAACGTTGACAGAGTTATATTTATTTATTTCTTATTTGCTGGCAATTCATCACCAGGCATACTGCGATCGTCTTCTAATACTAACAGCGGAATGGAACGAAGTAACTGGCAACAAACTTAGGAGTCAGGCGTAATATTCCATTCAGAATGAGAATTTATAACAGAGTTAATGTCCAATAGTATACTGCCATTCTAAAAGTCAACCACTGCGCAGTCTTCTCTATCATTAGAGCTTCCATGCAATTTAATAGCCAAATGGTCGTCACCTGATGACGAGTTCCTTTCGCCAGCAACCTGGGATATATATAACGCAAACACCCCCAACACCTGTTTGTTAGGGGTAAAGGAGTAGAGAGATAGGAAGAAGTTGGTAAAATATAGAACATGTAAGACATAATATTATCAATATAGGCTAATTTTTCAACAACACCACCACTCCCCCATGTTGAAAAATAATTTTAGCTTATTATTGTAGTTCATATATTGTAAGTCTCACGTGTAGTTCTATAAAGATCCTAAATTTGAATGTATACAAGCCGGTTCCTAAACCTTTCTTAGCTAGAAGGTTGAAGAGATGTCATTAATGAAAAATATATAAAAAGTGTTAAAAGTCATTTGATGTAGAAGACTGTGAAAAGGTCATCAAGGTCTATACTCTCTAAGTACTCATGTTGCGCTGAAGTTAACAAGTTATACTCCTCAGTGGAGATCCACTAGTAGGTTTTATGATGTTCTACTTATATTTTATCAACTTGTTTATTATGTAAATGATTTATATGATTGTACCAAATTGTGCTTATATTCATATTTTGTTGATATTGAGTTCTGCCGATATATATACACCTAAACCCCAATAAGTGATATTTGAGCCTCCAACACTCCAAACATTTGATTGTGATTCATCACAACTTAGTCGTAACCCTATTTTCGTCTTCCCTAACGACTATTTGTTCGTCCTAACCTTTACCAGATTCTTGATCTCCTTTGTCGCTGTTAGAGTTCACCATTTATCAATTGTTGTTATTGTATAGTCAGCCTCTCATGTTGCTGGCAGAACAAGGTTCGGGAAGGCAACTTCATAATTAAAATCTGCATAAAGATTAAATTAGATCTTACAGTAAGTATACTAAGCATTATTAATTAATAAAGTGATAAATAGATTTCCTACTATTCTGCATATAAGAATTCTTAAACTAAATTTTCCAAGAGAGAACGAGTTTTTAATTTTCAATTTATCAAATCTAATCTAAAAACAGAACAATATGAAATAAAAAAATTAATCTAGATTTATAGCTAGTTTCTCAAAATGCAAAAACTATGTTAGACGGTGACACATCATATGCATTAGATAGTTATATTAATGTTAAACTAGTTTTGTTAATGTTTATCACCCCGACAGCTGGTTATTTTTTCTTTTCTCTTTTTATTTGATCCGAGCCATCCTAGTATTTACACAACCCAAATTAAAAAAAAATTATATGTCAACTTATTTTAAAGCATAATTTATACTTATTTTTAATGATTGATATATAAATCATTAAGTATAATTTTACCCAAATTGGAAACCTCTATCATATCAGAAATTTTATTATGCTGGCAACTTTTAATTAATAGTAATAAATTATATATATGTTTAGGTTCTTCATTTTTTTAGAATAAAATTCAAGTACCATGTGGGAATATGCACGTAGCTAGTACTATAGTGACCTGGTCTATGATCAAAATGATTGGCATGGCATCTTTTGATAATTTTTTTTATCACTAAAATATTTTAATAAAAAAATTATTTTTTATGGCTGGAAAATTTCTCCACACTAATTTTAATCTTGGAGAAAAATTCTAAATTTTTTTTCTGTATTTAGAAATATTTGAAGATAAGCATATGTAAATTTTCTAGCTTTTCCTCACTCCAAAAAAATGTTCTCCAATCATAAAACATAGAGGAAAGTGGGGTGGAGATAAATTTTTCCACGTTTTTTAGCGTGGAAAAAAGTTTGAAAATAAACACATACTAACTTTTAAAAAACTATATATTTTGAAAAAATTTAGACTCTTTCTCCACTCTAAATATTAGCTTGCAGAAGTCGTAGAGATAAGTATCATTTATTTTTTCAAAATGTAGAGAAAAGATTTTAGACTTTTTCTCCACTCTAAATATTAGCATGAAGAAGATGTGGAGATTAGTTTGCTGACCATGGGCTTAGCCCACACTGATAATCCAATCAAGCCTACCTACCATTTAATTTAATATTGTAGTCTAGGGTTGGTTGATCTAATTGTAACACCTATAACTTAAATTAATGCGTCTATAAGTCATTTCTTCAAACTAAGTAGTCTAGGTTATATAAACACACCTTGTTAATTGGTATATCAGATCCAATCCAATAATATGAGAATTAGATATAAAATTAATTTTGGCTTCTTATAAATATTATAAGATATGTGGGCTCTCTGACGTAACATACGGAGAGCTTATGTCTTGTAAAATCCTTAAATTTTATTAGATTTTTTAATATATTGGATCCTTATTATTTATTTATTTTTAATTAATCATTTTAGATCGATCAAGTGGATGTTATGAGTGGTTAAGGTCTAACAGGTGTGGTTAATCATTTGGTTACCTGGCAATGAAGTTCTTATTGGAGTTTAGGTGGGCCTCTTGAGATGATAAAGGAGTTTTGAGAGGTTATAGAATTTATAATGTGAGATTGTGTGGGAAGTTGATAGCCTTTCTTTTCACGTTAAAAAACGTTAAAAAATCCTTAGATGAGTCCCTCTCCCTACTACCATTGTCACCCTCTCTTCTATTTAATTTCTTCTCCTCTCCCTTCGCATCGGTGACGACCCCTTCTCCCCATCCATCCCTCTTGTTCGTTATATATCCCTCCTCTATGTCGTCCTTGTTTTTTTTTTCTCCCCTCTTTATGCATATAGAGTTCATGTTTAGGTGTTGTTTTTCATCGTTTTGTTGGTGGGTGGCATGGTCACTCTTTGTTGCCAGCATGGGTTGGCCAGGAGGGCTCCAGGTGATGGACACCATGATTGGTTGATATATGTTCGCCATGCGCTTTGGCAAACAACCCTCTTTGCTTGGACGCGAACACTCTTTTTTTCTGCTGGTTGTATGTGTGGATCATCCTATACCTACTATCCTACCACTTTGTTTGAATGAATTTTTAGGAGGATAGCCGTATATATTTCTTGTTCTGTCGTTCCTGCCTGTTGTTGTTGTGTGGATTAAATGAATTATTATGCTTAGTGTTTAGTAATATGATTAATGTCAATGTTTGTATTAATTAATATTAATTTATATTATGACAAACATTATTAGCGTTAATCCATGATTCATGTTAATATTAGTATTATATTGAATGTTGGTTACTGTTTGTGTAACACTCCGATTCGGCTCACCCGTGAACCGACCCGGAAATGTTATCGGCGACTGAACCGTTCGATAATCTACTAGATTCGGTTAGGCCAACCCGGATCTACTCTCGGCGTCTCAAGCTGAAGATGCGATTTTCTATATGCATGGATGAATGCACAAGAATCCTGGCATGCTACTACATGGATGACATGCAACAAATTTACACACCAACACAGTTGCAATCAAATCAAAAAGAAATTTTAAATAAAAACAGACATAGCCTCCCCTAAAAGTGCAATTAGGGGCCACCCTGTCAAAATAATATATATAAATATATATCCATATCAATAGTTTCACTCACAAAATATAATCTACTGTGTATGGGTACATTCTTTCAACAGTTCACGTCATATCATCAAGTCATAGCATTCAATCATCACCATATCATCATCTCTTTGCATTCTCGAGTCAATTTCAATGTAAATAAATCATACGCAAAACATTAAACATTCAATCATCAAAACGTGTGTGTGCAAGAGACCTTACTGCTCCTCCGTCCAAGCCAGCACATCCGATTTAGCTCATCACCTACATATAGTACAAAATCGTCAGTAACGAGTGTTACTGGTTCGGAAAATAACTAATATCAAACTGGCACAGGAGAGCTAACCCTCATGTTAAAGGAAAACATTATATGCTTCCTCAAGAACTCTCACAAGGGCACTAACGGGAGCCGTCGCCCTCAAGCGGCAGCGTCCCCTATCCATCTCTTTCTCTTTCCTTCGCTATCTCATCTATTGCATTTTGCATCAAATCTCATTCTCGTTCATCTCAGCCCTCTACGTCCTCCATATTATTCCTGGCCTTGAGTCGAAGGCCAAGTATTTTCAGGCAGTCGCCTTCAGTACCCTTTGAACCACAAGTCATGACATGCGCTGTACTAAACAGTACCCGTAAACCTCCACGTTCTCCGGGTGTGAGGAACTCAAACGCGGAGTTAGC
>JAVDBV010059940.1:0-28832 GCA_032619315.1 Piper longum
CCGGAGAGAACGGGCAGAGGCGGCGGAGGGAGGATAAGGGAGGCATTTTGGTCATTATCAAGTTTTAATTTATTTAATATAAAAATAAGAATATTTTAGTATATTATAGGTATTTTTGTCATTATTAACTTTTAATTTCTATTTTACCAATGCATAAATAATTTATTTAATATAAAATTAAAAGTATTTTAGTAATTTATCATAAAAAATTAATTCCACCCGATTTACTCCGATTTCGATTCCAATTTAAATCGATCGGAATCGGGGTAAATCGCCCGATTCCGAGCCCAATTCGAGGCCGACCGATTCGGCCTCGAAATCGGATCAGCAACGTACCGATCTAATTTAAATCAGCAGATTTCACTCAGAATCGGCCGATTCCTACAACACTGTATAGTTATACTCCCATGTTTTTCCGAATAATGGAAAATTACTTGGATGCGAACAGGACAAACACGTTATTTCATTTCTATCTTTTTGAGTTAAAGAATGTTTATGGATGGTTGTTGATTGTTCAACATCTGCAACTCGTCTCATCTCCTCGGAAGAAAAACACTCGTACTTTTTAGCAAGATTGATTTCTTTTACAATCTATTTGATGGCACAGCACCATAAAAAAAATAAAAGTGCCAGGTTTCAAACTTTCTAATCTTAAAGCGTCTTTCATTTGGATTATCCTACAGGTGAAGAAAAAATGAGGTAAAATGTATTTTGATATTATTCAGAAGAGAAAAAAAAGTGCTAGGGAGTGTATTTGAGCCAAATTCCAGACAAGCAAGCCATGGAAATCTAAATAAGCGTTGTATGATTGCACGTTCTAAGGTGGGCATTACAAATTACATATCCTCTAAGGTGTTCATGAAGTCTTGAAAACAATGATATTGTAGACCACTGGACCTTGTGGCTTGCATATTAAAAAAATATTGACATTGTAGACCTATTAAGCAAATGGCATATCAATTCTCGTAAATGTCAATTTCGATAATTGACGGGTTTATACTCATGCATTCCAACTACACAAAAACCCCAAGCTGACCATTCATAGATTGATGGTCCCTCGAATGCTTGCGAACAATTGCATCCGTTTGTGAAAAGTATGTTAGTGTAACCCCGTCACAATTTCATATTCAAAATTTTCTATATTCTTGGGTCTCATACGACTCTACGAAGACAAAGTCGAGCAAAATAAATAAAAGTTGAGTCTTTCATCTCATAAAAATTTCATTCACTTCTCACGGGGATTAATAAGAACACAAGAATGGTTTATCATAGTTAAGCCCAACCAACTCAGGAGTCAGAATACTTGTAGATAACTATTTGAGAATCCATCAATGAAATCTACGCATCAAGCAAACTAGCATGGCGAGATTAAGGCATGGCGTTATACATGGATGCTAATAATCTCCTAGACGCAGTACATAGATAATGCAGCGTATATTAGACCTTCAACATATGTAGACTAATTTCACGACGAACCTTTTCAGGATGCACACCTTTACCTGCCTAGGAACTGTGGAGAATCAAGGATGAAGGGGCATTGGAAGAATTACTGGTACCTACAGAAACCTGTGTTCTTGAAAGCCATCAAACATTTCTATTTTCCTCAAGTGAAAAGATAGATTTTCACCGAAAAGCACAGTTTTCTTTGAAGAAAGCATGCAAGATCCTTGTTACGCGAGGAACAAAAGATATACGTAAAGGTAAACTAAGACTACACGATGACCTTGCATTTTACACAATCCCCTTCAAGTATACATGAAGCCAGGGGCGACAGGCACCAATGGCATCATCTAAAAGTGCTTATGTGCAGGAAAATCAGAAATTTAAGTGCAAAGTTAAGTGGATTCATATGCAGGAACTTGGAAACTCCTACTCGAATGAGAAGCAGCCTTTCTAGTATTCCAGTATGAGCATCATCTGACCATTTTTGCACCTTGCTGGGGGTCATTATGAACATTTTCTCCGACATCCCTGACTTGATTATGCCCCACAGACACTTCTCCTGCAACCGCATCACCCTTGTAGCCTGAAAAATAAGCTCCTCCACTGAATTGTTGGTTCCTAACCCCTTGGTCATTCTTTGAGGATTGGTGTTCACCATCTTCTGGCCAATATCAACCACAAATTAGCAAATGACTTTCAACAATATAGCAAGATTTGTGATGATTACCATTGAATAGTGATGACAGTAGCAGAAGTACTAGACACAAGATTTATAACAAAGTCAAATGAAACTATTGCCGCAAGAGAACACAACTTTTGCAGAATCATAGCAGTGCCATCCAATTCCTTCACAGGCATGTGTTTGCAGATTAAAAACCTAATTACACATTCTAGATGCACATATATTACAGATGATAACCACCTGTTTAAAGAGAACTACAAATTTTTTCAATGGAAAAAGTAACATTTGGAGCCGGTTAACTCCTATGATTGCAATTTTGAGCATATGTTCCTTTGCTTTCACCTTAAATATGGAAGAATCCAGATTCTCATTTTCGAAAACATGAACATGAGCAGCACCTATTGATAATTTAAACACTCCAGTTATTAAGAAAAAAAAAAAACATACCACTTTCATTATCAGATGCATCTGCCAGCTTGGCAATAGCATCAACTAGTGCTTGTTCATGTTCCTGCCAAATGACAACCAAATCCCCCAAAGTATTTTCTTGTATAAAGAAATCAAATAAAACAAACAAACGGCTAATGGTGAGTTGTATGAAGCTTACTTTCAGAGTTCTTTTAGCTTTGTCAATCTCCCCAGGGTCAGGATTGCTGGCATTGAAAACCTTTTGCAACTGTAGTAACAAAAACGGGTAAAAGATATAATAATTAATAAAGTGTCAACACTGAGAAATCTTCCAACAAAGAACCCATTTAAAAAACCAGTAAATCCCTAAAAATGATAGAAACCATTCTTTTGAATTCGTATTTAATTACCTAAAAAAAATCATCTTTTGGCATTAATAGGCAGTGGAATCTAAATGATTATAATCTGTTTAATTCGAATGGCTCCAGAATAATAAGGATTCAATTTCCTGCAACTTGAAGCAAAAGAAACTTTGAACTAAATTGCTGTTAGCAGGAGAGAGAAGAATCACGACTTACTACTCCCTGACTCACTCGACTATTAATCTCTAAGTACAGAATATCCAAGACAAATATCTCTTTCAAGAGTAAATTATTTTTACTCTTCCCTTCCTTTAGCAGTTAGTATGCAATTTAAAAGTGGTGATTTTTACGAAAAGCTAGACGTGCTTGGCAGCACCATGTTATGAAGCTTGGGTGCATACCAAAATGAGTAACCATTTTAGTAGACTCACAGCCCATTTCATATATAAGTGGCCACCCAATCCCAATCCCAATATGGAACAAGACCGGGAACGTCAAAAGCCCATGTCCCACACTATAGGTGTGTAACATTCCACCATGCTCCACCTCACCATCCCCCGTGCCTACTCTAGGTAGCTCCCCATTGCCCACTCTATGTGGCTCCCATTCTACCCAGCTCCCACACCGGTCTTGTGGCCTTTTTCCCGGGCCCCAGGTAGCCCTCTCCTTAGGTCGCTCTTTCCTAGGTTGCCACCTTCTGGAGACATGGGTTGGCTCTAACACCACATGCAATGGGCCTTGAGTACCAAAAAAAATGACTAGCAAATTTAGTAGACTTACAACCAATCTCATATAGTAGTCACCACCAAATCCCAATCCCGATATGGAGCTAAGACCGTAAATATTACAAACCCATGTCCCATACCATACGCTTGTAACACACTAAAGGCATCAAGTATGGAAAAGAAGGTGGGAAGCAGTCTGTTAATTCAAGCAGTTTATTGTGTATTTTCAGAAAATTTTATTGGGTATAATTGCATTAATTTTGACAGCCAATGGACAAACTTGAGAGGAAACAGTAGTGGAAGATTTTTATTTCAACGTTCATGTATTCCAGATTGCTAATTGTAAGAGAAACTTATAGGTCAGCTAGTTCATACCTCCTTGATTAAAGTATCAGTGTGAAGAATCTCTATGTCATCCAATTTTCTCTTGCGAGTGCCATTCTCAGTTACAGGATCATCCTTTCTTAATTGTGGTTTTAGAACTCCTCTCCCTCTCCCTCTCCCAGCACCTGACGTCACACCTCTTTGACCAATAATCCTCCTTGTTCCCCGGCCACCTCCAGCATGACTGGTATGATGAGAAATTTCCAGGTCTTCCCCTTCCCAGCGAATATCATCCGGGGAAATCTGAAGATGCATACAATTCTCCCATTATAATAAGTAAAGTAATGTTCTCTATAACACATTAAGTACATTCACATGCGGTAATAGGTCCATAGGCCAGGACAATCAATTAAAGTATCAACTATCATAAGGAAAAAGATAACCTTGCACTGGAAACAAAAATAATAAGTAAAAAATATGCAGTTTAAATAGCATGTCCTACACAATTGCTTAACATCCTTGCAAAACATAGAAATTGATCAAGATTAACAATATAAATTCAAACTTCTCCAGGAATCTCTTTCCTTTTGCAGAGGCAACCCAACTGTATGCTGGAAACTATGCTTTTTAGGCATAAGGTCAAAAAAGAGAACAAGCAATTGCACATACCTCTTTTAGATTGACATATTCCAGTGTCTCATTTGGTGTATTCATATTATAAACAAGAACATGTCGACCCTGCCAAATTATTGAAGCTGCAATCAGCAACACATGGTGAAAACTATATCAAGTAATGAAAAAAATCAGGACCTTACTTTAGCAACATCGAAATCAGTAATAACAGCCTCATAGAAATTGTTATCCTTTGGCCACCGGGTGTACAATTTCCGCCCAACCAGCGGATCCGGGGCTCCTGCTTCATTTGGTTCGCGAGAAACAAGTGGACCAGAAGCAACCCGATTCGCCATAATACCTGGTCCACTGGGGCCAGTGGAAGGGTATTTCAGAAGTCCAGATGAGGTACGTCCCTGCAGAAAACAAAAACAAAAACAAAACAAATTACTTCAAAGTTCAGATAGGGTGCTTCTTGCATGCCAAAAAACTTACTGATTTAGGCTTCTTGCCTCTAGCTCCTACCAAAGATCCTCTTTTTGGTACTGGCGGAGATGGCTGCTGTAGTACAGCACCACCATATGTATGTTGGAGGTGCAAAGAAGAGGGAGGTCCACCCTTGGATAAAATAGAAGGCACAGACTGTGTAGTCTTTTGTTTCCTGCGCGGTGTCGGGATAGTTGCATTAGGAAGAACATCATGAACAGGTTGAGAGATACTGAGAAGTCCAGTTTGAAGTCCACCTCCTTGCCTCCACTCTCTACAAGCATGTTGACACCGTTCAAGAAAGAAGTTAGTAACAGGCTAAGATAAATGCACATATCATGAACCTAAAATAACATCACGAATGTCTACAGTGAAGTTACAAACAACCATACCTTATTCTTCTGATAATGTCATCAGCATTTACCTTGCCAAGAAGGTCTCTGTGTTCTTCATCAGTAACTCTAAGCTCTTTCCTAAGTTCAGTTATCAGACTCTCCTTTTCCTGGAAAATCATACAAAAAATCCATAAATATTTTTGCAACTAGCCGAAGATTAGTGATGTGAATCAATGCATATATACCCAAGTGATGGCATCAGACTGAGCTTTAAACGCTCTAAGCACAGAAGAATACGCTTCTTGCTCTAACCAGTGTATTTGGCTCTCCATGTCATTCTGCAATCTAGGATCATATGCAACGAATGTGGTTCTTCCATTTCCAGCAACACAAGTCCCCCCAACAAATCTATTTTGATGTGAAGGAGGGAGATCATCATCTGTTCCTGCATTTTGTTTAAAAAATATTAGCAGCATGAATATTTAGTAAGGGTAACCTATATCTCTACAAACTTGAATACATTTTTAAAAAGTGATGCACAAGTATCAATGCTGTGCCTAAGTTTCACTAGCAACAGTAGCAAAAACAAAAGTGATAAATGCATGTATTCACTCATATAATGCCACTCTAAACACTCGCGGAAAAAAACATCGGCATCATCAACACTAACACTCAGCTAGAATAGTGTTGGCAGCATGGACTTTGCATTATTAATTGATTGCTTTCCCATTTAAATAATAACCACAAAACCCAAGCACAACTATCACAGATCATATGCAAGTTAATCTGTGATTAACAATACATGTTTTGAATTTCTTCAGATCGCAACTATCCCAATTCAGGTGACCACTAGTTTAGATCAGGATATGCAGTAATTCTCATTGGCCATAAGCACAAATAAAAGAAAATAACCGAGAAAAAAAAGAACTTAAGCACTTATCGAACTTACAGATCCTTTTGCACGCCATCTAACATACACCTTATCATTATTTCGGTCAAAAAGAAAAGGTGGAAATACGCTTCAATGCATGTCTACTGCCAGGAAAAACACGAATTAAAATAGGCCGCTACAACGAGCAATCGATGACAGAAATGAACCAAAAAAACAAAAAGTGGAAATACATTTATAACAACTCCATCTCACGTAGGAAAAACCGCGCACCAGTGCCCAAAAAGAAGCGTGTAATATGACAGCCTGCGACTCAACAATCAATAAAGCACAAAACCCTAATTTTTATCCGGCAACAACTCCCCGCTTTTCAAAGAAGCGTTCTACCAAACAAGATTAAAACAAAAAAATAAAGTCTTTAGCTGGGTCGCTACAAGCAATGGCAGCGATACACCAATAAATTGAAATTCGAAGCATAATTATGAAAAAAAATGTCATCTCAGATAGGTAAAATCGCTTCCTAAGATAACCAGCGAATTCAAAAATGCAAAAAGCCCAATTCCCTAATCACCCACCTCCATCAATCCCCGAGCTTCAGATAATTAGCGTTCTATCATATGCTAACCGAAAAAAGATAAAAAATCAAGTCTTTGTATGCTAAACCAAACCCTAACCCCAACCCCATTTCAGAAACCCAGCAACAACCAGCAAGAAAAATCGAACAAGACATCACCACTGCTGTCCGAGGGGCGGAACTCCATGGCCAAACCCCTCAACAACAAGCCGTCGATCGAACCCGGAAAAACTCCGGCGCCGGAGCTCAGAGGCGGGCCGCAATGCGAGACGCGGCCGGGCGGCGGCCAATATCCGTCGACTCCATTCCACCGGAAACTGGGTCGAAGGCGAGCTGCCGGAATGCGGACGGCGAGGTGGGGCGGCGGCGGCGGGTTGGCCAAGAAGAAGGGAAGGCCAGCGTGGGAGAGTGGAAGAGAAGGTTTTTGGCGATTATTAGAGAGGAGGATATTTAATTAATAATAATCCCCGACGCTAATCCCTCCCGCCTATTTTTTTGATGCCATTTTCGTTTTATACACTAAACATGGATGTTATGTGCTCACATCGTATTTATTGTATTTCGTTCAAGTAAAAATTGTCAAATTTGGTTTCAATTTCATGATCTCTTGTTTAGTCGAATCAATGGTGAGAATCTCTCATCAAATAATTGATTTATTTTATACAGCACAAAATGAGGCCTTGCACTTGTGACTTCATAAAAAAAATGAAAATAATTAGCTTCTACATTATATTTATTTTTATTATTTAATTATTTTATAAAATTTACAAGAGTCCACCTCATCTTTCAAAGAGGCATTAAACTATTCTGACTATTGGGTAAGGGCATCTGATATCTATAAATTTAATACGTATTTGATGTGTTTATATCTAATTTGAAATAATTTTAAATCGGAATTTGATTTAGACTTTTTAGATATATAATATATTTAAAAATTATTTGTATAAAATATAAGGTTGTGTGATCTCCTCGTATCCAATCTAAATATGTAGTATTTTCATAAATATATATATATATATATTTCAAAATATTTAAAATAACATTTTGATAATTTTTTTTATTTTATATTAAAATGTATATTATTTTATTTGATCGGATCAATACAAATTGGAGATGAGTTTGGCTAGAGGTATAAATGAACGAGCAAGCCGAGCTCAATTTATGCTCGAACTCGGCTCGAATAGCTCGAAACTAATTTAAACTCGACTCGAGATAAAATAAGTTTTGAACATATATGTTCGAGCTCATCTCGAATATTTATTTCGTGTTCGAGTTCGACTCGAGCCCAAATACACTTAAACTATTTAATTTTTTTGAGCTCGAATTCAACTCGTCAGTGAACTCGAACCCAGCTCGATTAAAAGGATATGATAATAAAATAAATATAGTGTTTCGGTTCGGATTTTGGGATTTGGATACGACATGGATATATCGATCTCCAATCCACACATGACCCAAGCCCATCTCTAATTTTGTAAAAACTCTTAACCGGAAGTGGTTGAAATTTTGATCATTGAAGAACAATTATTTAGAAGGTAATTTGTAGCTAATGGAGATATATGAAGATCTATAGCAACGAAAACAACAATCATGAGTAGAAAGAAATACATGTTATACGAAAGTAGCATGTAAACCAGAAGAGCCTCGGATAAAAAAGAAACGAGATTGAAGAAATAGACATTTCTCAGCCAAAGCTCATCACTCTCTCTCCGGCAAAAGCTGGGTTGATGCTGGAGCAAAGAAAAAAACTTGGAAAGAGATCAAAGCAAAAACAAGACCATTGAATATGCAGTTATGCACATATCTCGCCCTTCAAGACATTCCCACCCCTTTTTTCTTATAGAAAAAGAAGAGAGGACAGAACCCACAATGGGAATAGAAAACAAAAAACAAAAGGAATCCTTGACCAGTGTTTACCCGGATAGATAAATATGAATTTCAAATATAAGCACAAGCTTTAGGTTTTTATCAAAGTTCAATAAAAAGTGCTTTCTGTTTGTGCTTGCAATAATATTATATATTGACTTAGTAAAGAAATGCCTGTATGTACGCTGGTCAGTGCCCAAGCTATGGGGGCACCGTCACTTTTGTGGCAGTATGACATGTAAGGATGTCCAATCAATCTCAAAAGCTCTCCAAATGTGAAGAACCTCATTGCTTGCAAATCACCCAGAACCACTCTTCTATATACATCTTTCTTTTAAAAAAGAAGTTGGTGAAGGATCACCACTCAAGCAAAAGGAAAGCAGCTTCAAGGTCGAATGCCCGTTGAAAAAACGATGAGAAAAAAATGAACATGTTCATACATTTTACGTGGGAAAGGAGAGAGTATGAATCTATGATCACAAGTTGTGGTTTGATAGAAGAGATGCGTCATGGCCATACAGCTCATTGTGAACTACGATAACTGGTTCTGGGCTTATGCCATTGGCTATATATCAAGTTTGATGTAAGGTATCAAGATGCTTACGAATCCAATCTGAGTTTAGACACCACATGTGCCAAGAATCCCAGTACTCTAGCTACCACATGACATGCCTCCAGACAATTAAGAAAGACTATTATATATAACACAAGGGATCAATCTTATGCTAAGATATTGAGTGCCAGACTAATTTCATAAACTATTTTGCATAAACAGGTAGAAAAAAATCAACCGTTTAAACTTCGAGAAGAAATTTTTCTTGCAGCGCAAACTATCAAAGAAAACCAACCACGAAAGGAATCACAAGACTTGTTCACTTCACACACTAGAATAACATGAGATCAGACAATCAACCCGGATAATTTACCAAACAGCTTAAAGCCATGATCTACAATCCCCTGGCCAGCATTTCTTGGTACATTCTGTAGGATTCCTGCTTCTCAAGTCTGAATTTCTCATGGCAATGAGCTATGAAAGCCTCGGCCAACCGGTTGATCTCATCACCCTCTCCATCATTGTAAGTTGGATTCACCTTCTTCTTCTCTTCCAGCCACTGCGGGCAGCCGGCCGGCGGCGGGTCGTTGCCGTCAACATTATGGATGGGCACGACGGAGTTCCATGCAGAATCATAGTACATGGGAACTGGGTCCGGCATGGGCATGACATGGGAGGAGCTGCACCAGTTGTAGTGCAGGCGAATTGAGGTGTGCGTCTTGTTGCTTTTGTTCCTCTTGTACCGGCGGTAGAGGTGCTTCTTCTTCTCTAAAAGACCAGTGATCAGGAACTTGACTCTGTAGAGGAGTCCCACAACATGGCAGAGTTGGGCTAAACCAGCGGATTTGATTGGTTCCTTGGCTTTCATGGAGTTTGAGAAGAGGATTGGGCTCTTCATGGTACTGGGTTTATGGCTAGAGAAATAAAATTCATCAAACTTGAGTTTGAGCTAACTCTTGGTCTCAAGGCCTTCTAAGTGCCTTTATAAGGTGTATGCCAAGAATGCATTGGCATTACTGCCCGTCTCTTGTGGTCGTATCTTCAATTAATCAAATCGGAGGTTCCACAAGTTCACCAAAAAAAAAAAAAAAAGAGAGCGTTGAGAGTCTTAATTTATCATTTCTTGCTCTCTATAGAGGGAGACAAATGAAATCTTTTGAGGGGAGAAAAGTCTAAAAAACTAACGACAATGGATTAATCATAAAACAAAGCTTTATAATTGAATAAGAATGTTGATAACTATGACTAATAAGTCTACAACCAACACTTTCCTAGAGAATCCATAAAAGGCCCGGTGAGATAAGAAATAACTAACTTCACTCAACACCTTCCCTTACCAAGTTTTCAGTCCATGACGTGTGAGGATTCTAATTATATAATTGAGGTCCTAAAACATTTTAGATGAGCAATTTAACATATCTACGAGTTCACAGATTGAAATTGCTCATTGTTGAACAGGTCTATAACTTACCATACATTGTAGATACTCAATTACTCTGTGAGTTGCTGGGCATAACAATTTTTATGAAGGTTGTTTATCTCAGCTGTGAGCAAATGGTGTCATTAACTGCAAAATAAGAGAGTTGAGGCCGTCAAAAAACTGCCCATTTAAAGTTACTATTGGAAGATGCATTGGGCATTTGGAGAGCCAAACAGTTTAGTATTAGAGTTGTTCATTGCTGGTCTGAGTGGCTCTCTTCTTCAAATTTTCAAAGTAACAAGCGGCGAGGGGAACAACTTTTGCAGAGACATTCCAGCAAAAGTAGCCTAAAGCAAATATAGTTGATCCAAAGACAAAAGCAATAAAGGGAGAATGGCCAAGAAAACCATGAAAAAGCATATGCTCTGTACATATTTCTGCACTAGCACTTAAGAGATGTACATCATAGCATCCAGAACAAAATAAAGATGATAGATTGTAGAAAAGCTGGGTTGCCCAAGACCAGCTTTAATGTGTACTGGGGATACATCTGATCGAATGGAAGATTGGATTTGGAACAGCAGCTTTTTCTTTTCCCTGTGTTTCTTCAAGAAATGGTAAGCTAGATGAAAAGACTCCATAACTGTACTTTCCATGTTGATGAACAATAGGAAAACTGCTTTTGGACTATTCTTGTACCTCTTAAGCGCAAATGATGAAAGTTTTAGAAAGATGGTTTGATGAATACCACTTTGAATGCAGTCTCGATATGTATGATAAGCAAGATGCTTTTGGTTGGCCCTCTTTTCAGAATTCATGTGCCCATTTCTCACGACAACCTGCTCCTAAAAAATCGAAAGAACACTCAATTATAAACGTCTGGACTTGTTTTTCTCGGTTGCAGAGATTGGTATCCTTCTATTACTTCAAAATTCAAATCCCTCAATCATTTGTTCATGGATAGGCTCTGTTTCCCGGTAAACTACCACGCTTGATCTTAATAGCATGGATAAGATAATTAGTAGATATTTAATTTGAACCCATCCACACATATATTAAGTATCTCTACGATTCAATGGTTTTTTATTAGAAATTATAGTATTTTATCTAATATTTAATTAAATATTAATAACAAAATACATATTGAATGTCTAATAAAGCATTTTGTTAATATTGAAGTTAGTTTGATCCAATTAAATGAAATATATATTTAAAATTATAAAATAAACCGCTAATTTAGTCACAAAGAGCTCTGATACAAAAGATGGGATTTTGAATCATGTACTCAGTGCTACTATTAATCTACATTAAAGATTTTCTAAAAAACAAAAAAAAATGTAATAAGTCATAACACGTGGAGATGGACTTTCTAACCCAAAAACAGGCTATGCCTTTGGTATATAAACTCTTAATTTTAAACTTATGGTGCCCGCTAATCTAAGTCAATACAATGAATAAAATTTAATTTGTGTGAGCTACTAGGCAAGAGGGAGAGGATTTGGTGTAGCACTTGCTATAGAAAAAACTTGTAGCAGTTTTATGATTAGTTATAATCTTTATAATTATCGTAGATTGAAAATATGAACGGTAACAATCAATTATACTCCCCTTTTGTGGAGGTCATAACTAATAAAACAATTGCTACAAGAATTTTGTTGGAGCAAGTGCTACAACAAATCCCCAGGCAAACACCCCTAATAAATGTCATATGACCTATGTTGTTTTCATTAAATTAGTAATTAACATATTCCATGAATGAAGAAATACAAGTTAACAAACAAACAATGTTGGGTCAACTCATGAGATCATCTTGTAACATATACATGGTTTATTTTAAAGTTTGCTTATCTAATTACTTTTAGCAAGTCAATTTTTTTTTTAGAAACTTATCTTTGAATCATAAACTATTTTTGTACTGTTAAGAAGCATGATGAAATGAAGGATGATGGTATTGTAAACTAATCAAACAAACAAGAGACACGTAAATTACCCTGATTCGAATATAAATTATAATTATAAAATTTAAAACTCGAATTTGATTTGGTATGTCATGGAATGAAGTTGATTTAAAGTCCATTTTAAATCAACTTAGAATCATTTATATTAAATTTTTAATTATATAAATAAAAAATTATATGAAATTAATATATATTTTTCTTTTGACACTTGACATTAATAAACATAAGATTAATATTACTTAAAAGTATTGATTTAATTCGTCTAAAAAAATTAATATGTTTTGATAAGTTTTATAACTTAATTCGGAGAGTCAATTATAAAATCTATCATAATGGAATCTTTATGAAGTTTGACTAGGTAAGCTACAAATTTGAGTCGACTTAAAAAAACTTTTTAAATAAAAAATAAATTTTAAAACTATGAATTATAAATCTGTTTATTTAACTCTTCTGCCACGGATTATGACCCGCAAATATTACCAATTCACATCATAAAAAAGTATCCTATATTGGTTTTTTTTAAAAAAAATATCCTATATTTGAATCAAATCACAGAAATAAAAAATTTCCAATGCTCCAAAACATGTAAGTAAACTTACATCAGGTAATGTAAAATCAAACTAAAAGACAAAAATCTGCAATAATGTTCATATAATTTCTCCATTAGTTGCTAAAAAATTGTTCTGCATGGATTGCATTAGGATAAAGGTATTAATGTTGAGCATATGTTATAACATTAATTGATAATATTCCTTGTGGTGACTGCCGATTAGACTTTGATGATTGATCATTTGCGGTTAGTATTGTTTATGTTGTTTTTAAAAAAGTAATACTGTTCTTATCCTCATTATATTTAAATGATTAAAATATTAAAAATTACAATCTTACTAGCATTTTTTATAAGGAGCGAATCCCCTCCATTTTTAGAGAATCTATTTGAATAGTATTACATTTAACTTTTGCGAATTAATACTCTTACTTATTGGTAGTTTGAAAAGTACATCACTAATGGTTGTATTTTGAAAAAAAGATACAATTATTTATTAAGGGTTAGAATTATTCTAAAAGATATGTACCCTCATTGGAGGATAATACACCCCTCTGACACATATACATTTAAAAGAGTACTCTAATAATTCTAATTTAAGTGCAAAGATGTCAATGTCTATTATACAAGAATAATGTCTATTTAAGATTTACACGAATAAAAAAACACCCAAAAATTATTTTATTCTACATAAATTTATTTTAAACCACATTAAATCAGCACTATTTAAACGACCACACTGTTGACAAAATAGATAAGGATGTGAAGGATTGCCCATCTTAATTAATTTTGTGTGTTTTTTACTCTTCTCTTATTTTTTTTATTTTTTGAGAGATAATCAATTGTAAAGTCTTTATCGCTAATAAATTCTCGTTTATTAAATATCATTAGTTATAGTTTTAAAATTTTAGTAATAAATGAGTAGTATTACCTGTATATATAGAGTTACTTATTAGGTCTTACCAATATTTAAGTAGTTACAGATGTTTATTTATTTTTATAAAATTAAATTATATACATCATAATTGAAAATTAGATTCTTTCATAATTTTTTTAATTTTAATTTAAAAAAAAACTTTATATACATGCAAAGAGTTGGACGAGTCAACAAGGGAAGCTTCTGCGTCTATGAACCTTCATGATCTTCATTCCCTGCGAATTTGGATTCCACCACTCAAACTGCAAGATCTGACGCAAACTCATTCCCCCACGTGATCTTTCCAAAGTACACACAAGCGGTTGCTTGTCGACAGTTGTACAAAGCCTTCCTTGATGTTCTTCCCTTCTTTTTGAGTCTTTTCTCGAGTCCTTGACCACCCTCCGCCCTTTCCCAATCCCCTGTTGCACCTCTTTGCTTACTCTTCTCCAACTCTATACCCTTTTCGCATCATCCCTTTTGCTTGCCTCTTGTGTTTGATGGACGACGAGGACGTCTTGGGTCTTCCCACTTTGGCTGTTTGGAGGTGAGAAAACGGGGACTAGCCATTGATATTATTGTCTCAAGTCTTTGTTTGACAATTCAACCTCTTTGTTATTATGGGCTTTAAATTCCTGCTTAATTTTGTGGGGATGGTTGGGTACGGATGTTGATCGTCGTTGGAATTGATGGGATTGATCATTAGTTACTGGGAAAAAAAGCATATGAAGTTTAACGCTTGCATGTTGTAGAGATTGTTATTGCTTCTGCATATTTGGTTCTTTTTTTGTTTGTTGCATTGCTTGATTGAAGAAGAGGAGGATCATGGTGTATTGGAGGTTTCTGGGTTTGAAGCAGGGATGTCTCTGTGATCAGTAAACATATGGTTGTAGCAGTAGCACACACATTGATTTCTTCTCTCTTTTTGCCTGGGAACCTTGCAGTCAATGAATGAATGTCTGGTGTATTGGGTGATATAGAATCGAACTTGGGAAAAACTTCTACTTGGATGGAAGGTTACCGCCACATCATAAAGTTGTAGATTTAGTACGTCAGCTGAACTGAGTGAATATCTCCAAGTCGAACAGAATGCTTCCCACGAGGGTTTCTGAAGAAGGGAAGGAGCCATTATATGTTAGGTCCTTACATCGGGCCTTCCCTCTGACGATTTTCAAGATCTTGCTTCTCCTCTTTGCTGTGGCTGTTTTACTTTGTGCAGTAGGCTTGTATATGAGCCCCAGACTTTTCCAAGCAAGAGAGGTGATCCCCATGTCCATCAGGAATTCCTTCCGTGAGGAACCTAACAATCTCAAACACTGGATTAAACCTCCAGCAAATTTGATGCATTCAATGACCGACGAGGAGCTGCTTTGGAGGGCATCTTTTGTTTCTCGTGTGAAGAAGTATCCCTTCAATAGAGTTCCTAAGATTGCCTTGATGTTCTTGACAAAGGGACCAATACCACTTCACCCCCTTTGGGAACTGTTTCTTAAAGGCCATGAGCAGTTCTTCACCATCTATATTCACTCTCTCCCAACATATGAGCCTAAGTATCCGAGAAAGTCGGTTTTTTATGGAAGACAAATTCCCAGCAAGGTAAGATTTGTTTAATTTTTTCAAAAGCCTTTTGTTCTGAACCGCCTGCTTTGTGCTGTTTTTTCAACGGAAATTTTGTGGTGTTTGAACTGTCAAGGCTTTCTTCACTATCAACGATTTGATGTAAGAACTTCGTTTGACCAATAGTTTGTATATGATCTGTGGTCAGCTTGCTGATTGTCATTTTTTATCATGTAATTGGATGTCCCAAACGTTTACTGTAGTAAATTACACTAGGATGTTCTTACTCTTTATGTTCAGAGCAAATTATTTCATAGATAGATGATAGCACTCGATGGTGATTCTACCAAAATCCCCTATTTTTTCATTTGGGCCGCTTGTCTCACAAGTTTTTGTTGTACACATTTGATGAGATCTGACTGGTAGATTCATTACCTCATTTTAAATGTTGTTCCCAACTTTTAGATGGGATCACGGATTAAAAGATATTTTATTAGCTTTATTCTATCCAATCATTTTGTTCCATTTGATGGCTATGAAATCTGTACATATTTCATTGCCTTCAAACAATTGCATTTGATAATTTTCTGGAGATGTAGTGACAACACCGTTCTGGTGGTAGAAAATGAATTGAACATGCATGTTTGTGTTGAGTTTGGTGATCAGTTCCTCTAAGCTTCTTTATTTCAAATTTAACTCAATTTTGCACAGCACAAGAACAAGGGATTTCAAGAATTTCATGTATGACTTTGTTTCTGGATTGAGGTATAACTGAAATGGTTATGTGCATAGATTTCTTTGCTGCTGGTTTGATAGATGAACAGCTCATCCATTTTAAGGATGAATGATGGTGTTTTCCGATAGTTGCAACTTGATGTGCGAGGCCTTGCTTTGTACTCGTGTAAATAATTCAACTTTATGACTACTAATTCTCGGTTGCAATGAGTCTAAATCTTTGGACAGTATTTGTTTTCGTGATCATTAGTGCCGGGCATGTCTGTTTGTGTAGCTTAAAAATATAAACCAAGAATCTGTTGTTTTTTTGGATTTATTTTTTTCAAAAATGTAGAACAACTATATTGTTCACATTTATAACATCATGCTTTCTTTTAGCAATTTCAGCAGAGATGGAAATCTTTTGTATTTACGTGGACCTCCACATCAGCCTTATACTTTGTTTAGAAACAGTTTTGGTATTTGTTATACAACCATTTGCACGAATGGCTTGTATGAAACTCTCGATTTCTTTGAAAGAATTCAAGAATAAAATGTACTACTTGAAAATGTAGATAGCTGATAGCTGCCAAAATGGCGTTATCAGTTAATTTGTTTGGAACCTCTCAGAATTTTTACTGCCTTAATTGCTCCATTAGAAATTGGATCAGTTGAAATTAGAGCTTCAGATGGGAATGCCAAGAGCTTAAACATATATCTGTTTTTCTGAAAAGCATTACATTTGATCCATTTCAAAATTATGGTTATACTTATTCAAATATGAAACTCTAGGTATATCGTATTTGTGCTGTAATCATATTAGATTGGTTTCATCCTTTCCAGCAAGTGATAGGTGTTTATTATGACTATCATCTCGGCCATCCTCACTCTTACTTTTTTTGAGTTCATATGAGGATTTATTGTTCTCATTGTTATTATAATTGTCTGTAATGGGTGCATTACTTCTTTTGACGGAGTTTTTGAATGTATGCATTAAGTTTGTTGGTTTTTTTTGTGTGTGTGTGAGTTTTATTTTGGAACATTATGGTGAATTTGTTGCGACATATAAATTCTTCTCTATTTCGATGAGCTAACTCTTTTAACTTAATTCATTGATCATCTTATTTCTTCCTGCAGGTGTCAGAGTGGGGTCGAATGAGTATGTGTGATGCTGAGAGACGGGTTATGGCAAATGCATTGCTTGACATCTCAAATGAATGGTTTGTGCTTCTATCTGAATCGTGCATCCCTTTGTTAAACTTCGATATTGTGTACAATTACTTAATGAAGTCTCGACATGGATTTGTTGGTGTATTTGATGATCCTGGACCCTTTGGAAGAGGTCGATACAATTGGCACATGGCTCCGGAAGTTAACATTACGGATTGGCGTAAAGGTTCCCAGTGGTTTGCTGTTAGTCGCAAGCTTGCTGTTTACACAGTTTCAGACACTAAATACTATCCCAAATTTGAAGCTTTCTGCAGGCCCGCCTGCTACGTCGATGAGCACTATTTTCCGACAATGCTTTCTATAGAAATGCCCCAGCAATTGGCTAACAGGAGCATTACATCGGTCGACTGGTCGAGGGGCGGGTCTCATCCTGCAACTTTTGGTGGAGCTGACATTACTGAAGCATTTCTAACAAGGCTCGTCAAGGGCCAACATTGCTCGTACAATGACCAAAATACAACAATCTGTTTTCTCTTTGCTAGAAAGTTCGCTCCAAGTGCTTTGCAACCTCTGTTAGAACTGGCACCCAAGGTTCTTGGATATGGAGGAAACACAACTTCAAACCCAAGGGCACAAACTTGAAATGTTGGGTTTTGGGTGCGCATTTTCTTTTTTGCACACGACTCATCAAATGCAACTTCATAGGATTAACCCGTAGCTGTGCGGAGGAAAAAACAAACGAGGATATCACAGCCCCAAAATTTTTGCTGTTACGCCTCTTTGCTTGTACAAATTGATACATGAACACAACAAGCTATCTTGGAAGGAAGATTATTTCCAATTGGAGTTCTTTTTTACTACAACCCAATTCGCCTTTCCGGCAAAATATGACGTTGAACCATCGACAGGAAGAGGTCAGTAGACTTTTGCTGCAAGTGCATGCAACAGTAAAACTCTGCTTCTACAAGGTCTTCTAATCTTTCACCCAGTAATCAAATTCCCATGGTCTCTATGGCTTTAACAATGCTTAAGCCATGAGAGAAAGCGTTGCAAATATCTTTGGTCTCATCATTATGTCGTCTAGAATTGGGCACATGTTTGTTCCTGCTGGGTTGGTTAGATGAGATCATCTTTGGTGCTCCTGGCTCGCCCTTTTATGAGGTTAAATGACAGAGATTGTCACATCACAGGCATTGGCAGATGACTTTAGTAAGCATGTTATTAAGCTTTAAGAAACAAAGATGAACATTTCACTAATCAACAATGAGGCTCAACGGTATAAAAAATAGTAAGACAAAATGTTATCCCACTTTTTGATTCAACGAAAAATTTGGTCCTACTGTTTTTTGTGCCATGAGAAGGGAATCCAATCTAAACATTCTACTTTCATTTTCATGATGGATCAAACGTGGAAGTAATTTACCCATCGTGTAAATACATGAGATTTTTTTTTTTTTAAAAGTATGGTTATAAATTACATAGGATCTTGTTTTTTTTTAAGAATTAAGCATGCCTGTAAACTACTTATAAATTATAATCATGTTCGTATGTAAAATTATTCACGGCTAGATTGAGCAGGTTTTTGCTAGATGTTCAACTTAAAAAAGAAATTTAATAGAAAGGTAAATTCGATGTCAAATATTATATAAAATTCTTTTCATAAACTATAATTAAAATAATTAAATAATGGATTGCATACTAATTTTAAATAAGAAAGTAAGGACGTAAAGATGGTGCTTGATTACCTTATTCCTTAAACAACATTATGATAAATTAAGACAACTTATTTCTCATAATTTAAGAAAAAAATATAATAAAAATTGGTAAATGCTTACATTTAAAATGAACCAATTTAGACAATCCCTGCTCTAACTCAAAAGTCAAAGGCATTGAAGAGAGCATAACTTAGCTAGAAGTCAAGAACTGAGCTCAACTCCCAATGAACATTCCTCCAAAATTCTTCGCTAATAGCAAACAGTTGCACCATGCATAACATGATTACATTTAGCTCGAAAATAATCCCCACATATATTAAGAAACTTGTTCATGTATACCGTGATTACATGTGATTCTACCTAGTAGTTTTGCTAAGGAGAGACTGACATTATTAGTGTATAGAGGACACATGCTTGTAATTCAAACGATGTAATTGTTTGAAGTTCAAATGTAGATGATTGGTGCTGTAAATTCAAATATGGAATGTAGGTGTCTTGTGTACCAAGTCATGTAAGTATATAACATTGTTGTATCAATTTATTCTCTTTAATGAAAATCAAATTCTTCTCATGGTATCGGAGCAGGAAGATTTTTGTCTTCTGCTTGTTTTGATGCAAGTTGTCTTCAATCTGATCTTACTTGCAATATTCGAATTCTGCAACTCGGCACTCTGATTCTGCTGCAAATTCGTCCTCTGAAACTCTGTTCTCTCTTAGTGATGTATTTTTCGTTGATCAGTTCATCTCTTCTCGATTTGTAATTGATCAGTACAACTGATAACTCTGTAAAAGAGTTATTATTCTGTGCATTTCATGTTGAATTTTGTCACGTTTCAAATTATTTTTACTTAAGTTTTAGTAGTTTAAGAGTCTATTATTTATTATTAATAACGCAAGAAATTATTGTGATTTTGGTGTGAAAAGTGCTAATTAATATTGTTTTATCTAGATATAAGAGTTTGAAATCAATCCGGAATGAATTCGGGGCGAAGAAGTGAATTTTGGAACGCTGCTACAGTAAATACTCGGAATGAATACCAACTACTGTAGCAACTCGGTACTGTAGCGACTCCCTGTAGCGATTCGAATATTGTTGCATGCGGGCCCCACTTGAAAGATTTGGATGGATGAATTATAAACTTAATTAGGGTTTTATCAATACAACAATATTAGATAGCAGAAAGCGACGGCTCGAAAGACAAGGAGAGCAACGTTGAAGGAATTGAATCAGAAGACGAATTAGCTTTCTCCAAAAGAGTTTTTCTTTATTCTGATTTATTTTTCTTTGTAATTAATGATGTCTTTCTTATCACATATGAATTTCTTGGGTTTATTTGAATATTTTATGGAGTAAATTCTTTTCTAGGATTTTCAATGAAACTTAGTGCATGGATTAATAAAGGTTATTAATTTTTATTTATGTGATTATGTTTTTAGATCATCTATTTTATTCTATTCGTTAATGCTATCATTAGATTGACCACCTATTGATTGATTTAGAGATTTAATCTTGTCTAAAAATAGAAAGATTAGATTTGTCATTAAATAAAATAGCTATTGTTCATCTATTTTGGGTGATTTACATATGAGATAGAAATATACTCATATGTCTTGGGTAACTGTTAAGGGCAAAACTTAATGTATCATTTTGCATATGCAATTTCATAGAGATATAGAAATTGAGTGCGAATGATAAGTTTATAGTGAATCTAAGAGATGTCATAAATAATTAATTCCCGTGGTTAATAATTCGAATCTGCAATTCATAGGTAAAAATTATAACTTTAATCAAATATAACACTAAGTGTAATTAAAAATCCTAGGTTTGTCGTCTTGAAACCAATTCATTATTTAATTATTGTAATTTTAGATTAATTTAGTTGTAATTCATAGTTAAATCATTATTAAAACTTATTTTCGTTTAAGTATAAGTAATTAAATTAGTTTTGGTAATTGAGAATTTCTACTACTAATTCCTTGTGGGACGATACTTTCTTATCACTTTTATTACTTGATTCGACACGTGCACTTGCGTTATAAATTACACATCAACAACAAATGGCATCAAATTCTTCTAATGAATCTCATCGATCTGCTGCTATTGAACATACTATGGATTCATCCTTTGCTGACCCTGTGTTGTCATATCCATGGTTTCCGACTGGACATACTAATGCTTCTCACCATTCTAGTGGACATCCTAATGCTTCTAATCAATTCTTCTCACAATTTGTGATGAAATATCCTTATCCTATTCATATACATGCACCTTTCTATGTTACTCTTCGTCTTCATGCAAAGAATTTCCTAATGTGGGAATCTCAGATTATAAATCTCATTGAATCTCAAGGATGTCTAGGTTTTTTGGATGGCTCAATTCCGTCACCATCTCAAACTATTATTCATCAGTTGACTGATTCCACTACACAAATCATGCAAAATTCTGATTACTTTGCTTGGAAGAGAACTGATAAGCTAATCAAGGTTGGATCCTTGGTACTTTGAATGAAGAAATTCTAGCTCAGGTAATTGGACTAGACTCTGCTACTGATGTATGGAATGCTTTAAAGTCAAAATTTGTAAAGGCAACGATGGATAGGGAACTTGCTCTAAATCATCAAATGCAAATTCTAAAGCGTGAGCATTGTGATTCTCTTGATGACTATCTGTCTAAGTACAAAACAATATGTGATGAACTTGCTGCTATTGGAAAGCCTCTATCTGATGATCGAAAATCCTTTCGGATGATAAATGGACTGGGAACCAATTATTAGATGTTCACAACCATGATTCTTAGGCCTCCTCTACCTGACTATTCTAAAATATTATCCATGTTACATAGTTATGAATCTCGGATTCTTCTTCAATCTGTTTCTGATGATGTCTCTCCAGTTGCATTTGCTGCTCACAAGAGTCAGCCTTCCAAGTCATTTTCTCCAATTTTCTCTTCTGAAAAGAGAGGGTTTACTCCTGCTACTACCACAATACACACAACACAACTTTTGCCAACCTCCAATACTGGAGTTTTCAATTCTAAGCAACCTATTCGAAATGAGGAAGAATTAAAAGAGGCACTTAGGGTTTTCAAGTCTTTATGTCAAATTTGTCTTAAACCTGGACACAATGCTCACAAGTGTTTCAAAAGATTCAACAAGGAATTTCGAGTACCATCTCTTCAGTCTGATTCCAAAGCTTCTCAGTAAGCACTTAGTGCTCTTCAAATTAAGACTGATGATGTTACTCATTGGCTTCCTGATTCAGGTGCGTCATCTCATATGACTTCTTTTCTGGATATTTTTGACACTTATACAACTTATCCTGGCCTTGAGAGTGTTTTAATTGGAAATGGGCATAAGCTACCTATTCAGAATATTGGTAGTATTACTCTTACCACTTCAGCTGGATCTATTACCTTAAAGAACGTTTTGCATGTTCCCGACTTGAAGCAAAATCTATTGTTCATAAGTCAGTTTACAAATGACTTCAATTGTGTTTTTCAATTTACTGCTACTGGTTTTACTGTTATTAACAGAAGGAGTGGACGAGTGATCCTTGAAGGGTCCAAAGCTGGGAGTCTCTACAAGATAAAACAGCTGCAACATTTTGGCTATTATTCCAGCAAACTTCAAAAACCTACGTTGTCTCTATGGCATTCTAGGATGGGGCATTGTTCGGCTGATATACTTTTGATTCTCAAAAACCAACTTTTGATAGATTTTAAGGATGCAAATGACTCTCTTTCTCTGTGTTCAAGTTGTCAGCTAGCAAAGTCCACTCGGCTACCATTTGCTAGCAATTCAACTTGTTGTCCTAATCCTTTTGATAAAGTTCATTGTGATCTTTGGGGACAAGCTCCTATTGTTTCTTTTGACAATTTTCGCTATTATGTCATATTTTTTGATGATTGTACCAGATTCACATGGTTTTATCCTTTACGTAACAAATCAGATTTTTATTCTGTTCTCCTAGCCTTCGATATGTTTGTTCAGCGTCAATTCTCTACAAATATTAAATGTTTACAATCTGATGGTGGTGGTGAATTCACATCTGCAAAGATGAAATCATATTGCTCATCTAATGGTATCATTCATCAAGTATCTTGTCCACATACACCTCAGCAGAATGGTAGGGCTGAAAGAAGACATCGAACTATTGTAGAAGTTGGTTTGTCTTTAATGTTTCATAGTGATGTTCCATCCATCTTTTGGACACAAAGTTTCTCCACAACTGTCTATCTTATGAATAGAAGACCTTGTTCTGTTTTAACTAAAACATTTCTCCTTATTTTGCTTTGTTCAAACAGCAGCCTAACTACTCATTGTTCAAAGTTTTCGGATGTTCTTGTCATCCTTGTTTAAGGTCTCAAAATGGTCACAAGTTCTTGCCACGATCTCTACATTATGTTTTTCTTGGCTATAGATCTCATTATAAGGGCTATCTCTGTTATCACATTCCTTCTAAAAAGCTGTTTATCTCTAGAGATGTCTTCTTTGATGAACATAATTTCCCTTATAAATCTGTCTCTTAGCAAAAACAAGCTCGTTGCATTTCACCTAGTCCTAATCCTTCAACTTACATGAATTTGATACCCTTCACAATTGCTCAATTTGATATTAGTTCTGCTGACATTTGCTCTCCATCTTCTTCTTCACAGTCTTCTACTGATTTGCTTCAATCTAATTCTTCTCCATTATCAGTTCCCACTATTGATTGTTCATCTTTCATTCCCTCTTCTTCTAATCCCAGTTGTGATAATCCAGCTCCTCCACCTAAACCTCCTCACTCCATGGTTACTAGATCTAAGTCGGGAATTGTTAAACCTAATCCAAAATATGCACTAATTGTTAACACCAAACCTGCTGACATTGTTCTTGAACCTCATACTATCAAAGCAGCTCTTGATCATCCTGATTGGCTACAGACTATGAAAGAGCAACTTCAGGCTTTAGAGGATAATAAAACATGGGAGTTAGTTCCAAAATCGTCTGACATGAATGTTATAGGTACAAAGTGGGTTTTTCGTGTCAAATACAATGCTGATGACACAATTGATCGATTTAAAGCACGCCTTGTTGCAAAAGGTCTCAATCAGCATGAAATGGATTTTTCTGAAACCTTTTCACCAGTTGTTAAACCAGCAACTGTTCGCACTGTGCTTACTCTTGTTGCAGTCAAGAAATGGAATATTTGTCAATTCAATGTTAGAAATGCATTTTTACATGGTGAGCTTTAGGAAACCATTTATGTTTCTCAACCACCTGGATTTAAGCATCAAATTCATCCAACCTATGTTTGCAAACTCCATAAAGTTTTGTATGGTTTGAAACAAGCTCCACGTGCTTGGTTTGATAAATTCAGCTCCTTCCTATTCTCACAAGGATTTCATTCTAGCATTGCTGATCCTTCTTTGTTTGTTCTCAACAAGGAAGGCAATCTGGTTGTTTTACTTTTGTATGTCAATGATATGTTAATCACAGGCAATTCCTCTCCTCTACTTGACAAATTCCTGCATGAATTAAACACTGCCTTTGGAATGAAAAATCTAGGTCATGTGCATTACTTTCTGGGGATCTAAGTTCAAACTTTGTCTAATGGTTTTTTTCCTGTCTCAACAACGATATGCTATCTCCATTCTAAAGAAGGCAGGTCTTCTTGATGCAAAACCTATTTCAACTCCACTTGCCTATAAACTGCAACCACCAGAAAATTCTCCTAATTTTCATGATCCTACCTTGTACATACAACTTGTTGGATCCCTTCAATATCTCACTTTTACTCGACCTGACATTTCCTGTGCTGTCAACTCTGTTTGTCAACATATGCAGCAACCAACTATCTTTTATTTCTCTCAAGTGTAGAGGATTCTTCGATATGTTAAAGGTACCATTGATCATGGTGATTTTTTATCCTCTCAAACTGATTTCACTCTCACTGCTTACTCTGATTCGGATTGGGCTAGTTGTGCTCAAACTCGAAGATCCACCACTGGTTTTTGCACTTTTCTTGGTTCTAATTGCATTTGTTTCTCGCAGTAGTACTGAAGCTGAATATCGTGCTATGGCTATTACTGCTGCTGAGGTAACTTGGTTAACCTACCTTCTCACTGATCTTCATATCTCTCAATTGACTTCTCCAATTTTATTCTGTGATAATCTTAGAGCTTTACAGCTAACTGTCAATCCTATTCTTCATGCTCGCTCCAAACACATCGAAATTGATTATCATTATGTTAGGGAGCAGTTGCCTTGTGCAAATTACAAACTCAGCATGTCTCCTATTCAGATCAGTTGGCTGATATGTTTACCAAAGCTCTACTACTTCGCCCTTTCTTTGTTTAAGCTTGGCATCGTTCCTCTGTCTCGCTTGAGGGGGGATATTAGTGTATAGAGGACACATGCTTGTAATTCAAACGATGTAATTGTTTTGTAATTGCTTGAAATTCAAATGTGGATGATTAGTGCTGTCAATTCAAATATGGAATGTCGGTGGTGTGTAATTCAAATATGGAATGTAGGTGTCTTGTGTACCAAGTCATGTAAGTATATAACACTGTTGTATCAATTTATTCTCTTTAATGAAAATCAAATTCTTCTCAGACATCATATATTTTGCATAATCACAACATATTTGAGAAGAATTGTATACACCATACATAGGTACAACGAATAGTATACTATTGCTTTTGCATGCTAATCCTACCTCTCATCCAATTACAAAAACCAACTCTCTGTTAGCTTCTTCCTCCACAAGCTCAAATGCTTTGAGTAGCATTCACCTGCCTGCTCTGATTTCTTGAGATGAGCAGGCACACCGTGCACCTTCTTCCAAGGTTCTTGCTCATATCTGTTGGTCCTTATTCTTGCTTGGTTGATTTCCTTGTCTATGCATAGAGGCCAGAGGTCGTGGATTGGATGGTGGGCATTAGGAGGATCCATGAACACCCAGAGCTTGGATATGAGGAGTTTGAGACCAGCAGGGTCATAAGGGAGGAGCTGGACCACATGGGCATACCTTACACCCACCCTGTTGCTGGCACCGGCAAGCCGCCGTTTGTTTCGTTGAGGGCAGATATGGATGCTCTTGCGTTGCAGGTACTTTGCTTTTGCTTCAAAGATTGGTGCTTTATCTCTGTTTGAGTTGAGAGGGTGATGATTGGTGGTGGATCTTTTGCAGGAGAGTGTGGAGTCGGCGCACAAGAGTAAGATCCCTGCCCCCTGGGAAGATGCATGCTTGCGGGCATGTCGTCCATGTCGCTATTTTGCTTGGAGCAGCAAAGATTCTTCAAGAGTACCGCACTGAACTGCCGGTTAGTTGATCTTGAACTAGCTTTTTAACAAAGTTGTGACCCTTACAACTTCCCAATTCTTTGTTTCTTGCTGGTATTTTATGGTTAGAGGTTGATAATGCACTTTTAGCCAGATTCAAATTAGTGATGGTTCACATAAAAATTCTTTCTTGGTAATCAATATGTGCAAGATGCTGTTTAGATAGAAAATTTTTTTGGCAATCAATAGACAAAAATCTGATTAGCTGTGAGTTGTAGAACATTGTCTAAAGCTTTCATAATTCAGATGCTTGTACAGTTGTCCTTCTGTGAATAGATTGTGGGGTAACACCGTACCACATGCAAGAACGAATGGCCTTCAATAAGTAGTGACATAGATTTGGAAGGCAGCTTTTATAAATTGTGAAAAACTTTTGTAGAGAAAATTAGGTTAGGAAAGAAGTCCATTCTAGCAATCTTCCATTAGCATCCCAGAAGTTTGCATACTCTCTTGAAAATGTGGTAAAAAATGTCAAATGGATGAAGTTTTTTTTTAAGCAAGTGCAGATCATCAATGTACTAAATATACATTTTAGTTCTCCATGAGTTCTTCGTTTAAGTGATGTGCCCAGAACAGTTTACTGCTAAACTTCTTTCTATCAAACAGCTCAACCTCAATTCATTGCTTTCTGTACAAAATTAGATACCTTAAAAATGATCTACTTGCAGGGAACTGTAATGCTTATCTTCCAACCTGCTGAAGAAGGAGAGGCGGAGCAGAAAAGATGATAGAAACTGGAGTATTGCACAATGTTGAGGCCATCATCGGCCTGCATGTCTCTACTCATCTAGACCAGGTCCAATAATGGCTGGGACTGGCTTTTTTGAAGCAGTAATTAGTGCAAAGGTGGTCATGCTGCTCTTCCACAGTATACTATTGATCCAATACTAGCTGCTTCAAATGTGATTGAGAGCTTGCAACATACTATTTCACGCGAAGCTGACCCATTGGACTCCCCGGTATGTTTTTGCTTCTCCATTTCTTCTCAACCCATACATTTTTTAGAAGGGGGATTGACATAGTATCTTTGCATTTCCCACAGAAATCGTCATCTCCAAAATATTAATTTGCATTTTTTTTTGTCGAATATTGACGTTTCTTTGGTAATCTTCCCGGTGCCACCATAATTTCCATCTATCTATCTTATTTAATATATAATAGCAGAGCCACTTTTACAATTTACAATTTTCAATGAATCAAGCAAATGACACAATACTATTAGTTGCTGAAAGGGATCCCATTTAGTCATTGGACCCTCCTTACCTAAAATGACTTTTAATTAATCCACATAATTTTTATTTTACATACAAAACTTATTCATCTTCCAACTTTCACAACTTTTGATAAAAGCTCAGCAAATGGCAAACTATAATTGGCTGTTATTAGAATGGTCTCATGTTTAAATCATGTGAGTTTTATTATATGAATGTATTTTGGATGTATGTACATAGGCTATAAGCAATAATACAAGCCTTAAACACGTTAGCAGAACTACTTTTAGAATTTACCAGTTTCGATGAGACTCAAGCAAATGACATAATATTATTGGTTTTTAAAAGAGGTCCATTTGGTTGTTGGGCCTTCCTTATTTAAAATAACTTTTAAGTAATCCGCATAAGTTTTATATACAAATCCTATATACTTTCCAACTTTTACAACTTTTGATGAAAGTGCAAAATATAATTGGTTGTTATTAGAACGATCTCATATTTAATTCATGTGAGTTTTATTATATGTGTAAAACCCGTGATTCGAGTCACGGTTTTATAGTCGTTAGCCGATCGGTTCAGCCGTCAGTTCGAGTTGAGTGTATTTCAGAACACGTGTATTGAGCCGATGCCGGTCACGTGTATGAGCTGTGAGGGTAATGTATAGCGAGGATGTGATGATAATGACATGAATGAGCAGAGAATGAGTTATCAGAATGCATGAGAGTATACAGTGGGTGATTTTAGATTCATTATTTTGTAATCGTAGAAATATTTTTAGGCTGTTTACCGCGTTAGGACGCGTTATGGGTAGTTTGGGTGGGTTATTAGTTATAGAGCATGTAATTTGGATGTTGTGTGTTTTATTTTATTTTATAGGATTTTTCCTGATTTTTCTAGATTTTTTTAGAATTTATTACGCGTTAGTTATTATTTTTGACTCGAGACGGAATCGAGTCAAGTTTTATTTAAAGGTGGTCAGGGGTCGGTGCGCATGGAGGAATCGAAGGTCCGAGCCATTGCCGAGTGGCCGGAACCGACTA
>JAVDBV010059941.1:0-15795 GCA_032619315.1 Piper longum
CGGCATTTGTTTAAGTATGTTTGCTTACTGCCCTGTGTGAGGCATTCTTGAAGTTTCATATGTTTTCGTGGGTAATGGAATACCCATTTGCCAGATTGTATTAGTTATTTTCGGACCAGTAACATTCGTTACTGACGGTTTTCTTATAATATATGTAGGTCTCGCAAATCCTATATCGACTTCGGCGGAAGGACAGATAAACGCTACACACACTTGAGCTCTACGCAGTATTTACTTTCTTACATTTATTTATATTTGTTGTGTTTTTATAAATAATTGACAATGTTTTCCATTCTCATGACACCAAGAGGGTTACTTCGATCTATTTTATGGATCGAGTCTCACTGACTAATAATATTAAACATGTCTCGACTCGATCGTAACATTTCTGATTCGGTTCTTAAGTGAACCGAAATTGGGGTGTTACAGTTTGATTACCCTTATTTTTAGCCTTGGCCTTTTTATTGAAAATATATCTTCGTGCTTGAGTCCTAGCACTCTAGTATTTTGAATTCGATATAAATTCTAACAAGGATGAACTTTGAATAATATGGGGGGGAGGAATTGCTTGAGTAAGATTGTGGATTCTCTTTGTGCTTTGCTTTGTAAAAAAAAAAAGAAGAGAAAAAGAAAACAAGATGAAGCAATGGGATTCCACATGTTTGAAATAAAAGAGGTTACTAACCTCCAGCAAAAAAAAATAAAACAAAGAAGAAAAAAGAAGCAAGTTGCTAATGATTAATCAAAGCAAAGTTAATTCTTCTAGTGGATCAACTCACTCTAATATTTAAGGAAATTTGTGTTGTTTTATTATGATGTTTGGGATTTTATTATACAAGTATGTAAGGATTTTGAAAGGATTTTTAATGTTAGGGTGCACAGAAGCCTCCGCTTTGTTTTATCCTATTTTTTTGGTCCCCAGCCCCTGGCCCCGTTACAACCTATCAAGACCTATTGATTCCATTGAATTGGCATTGCCTACATTAGTAGAGATGGGATTGAAAGGTAAACATATTTAAGCATGTTCTTAATTGTATTTTCTTTTTTGCATACGAGAATGATAGGCCAATAGACTATCACACACACACACACACACACACACACACACACACACACACACACGGAGAGCCTTCTTTTGGGTATGGATGATGAAAGGGAATTTTGGATTTGATTGACATCTTGTTGACTCTTTAAGGTTTGATTAAGAATAATATAAGAACATAATGGGGACTAAGTATTTTTGTGTAGTAAAATTTTGTTTTTTTTATGATATTTTGCTCGGGACTCGCAAAAGTTTAAGTGTGGGGGTGTGTTAAGCATTTAAAGTATATAATATTTACCCATTTTTTAATGTGATTTTGTAAATCTAGGGTATAAATATTGTTAATTAGGTAATATTTTTTGTTATATTTTAGTCATATAATATTTTATGAGATATGCTTAATTTTGGTGTTTTAATGCAGAAAAAAGATACAACAAATTAAGCTTATGGTCATGGCACTTGACCCCACCCAATGGCTACAAAGCTCGATGAAGAGGGAAGTACATAGCTCCATTTGAATATGACGAGGTGGTGCAAAACTTGATTGGATACCAAAATTAATTGGAATACGTCGATTTGTGAACACTTTTTTTTCGAATTCTTGTATCTCCTCTTCTATATAAAGGGGTAATTATTTGTCGCTTAGATCATTAGATCTCATCTCTTGGATTAGGAGTTTAGAAAAAGTTGTTCTAGTTTTGTATTTATTTTTTATTATAATGAAAAATAGTTTTATTCTTTATTGTGTTCTTTTCTTTTACTATGAAGTAATTCTTTATTTCGTTATAGAAAAGAATGGAACTTAAAATAGTTTAATTGAATTCATTTCAACCTCTTATTCTTTTATTATATCGGATTGTTTGAGTTATCATGTTCTTAATACTAAGAATAAATTGATTGTCTATTTCTTAGATCATGAGGTTTAATTTGATTTTGGGAGAAATTAATTAAATTAGTCATTGATAATTCATCGTACGATGAATCTTTTGACTTTTTTGTCGTTGTGGTCGGGACATACACAACACCGTATGCAATTGTAAGGCAAACCTTAATGTATTATTTTGTTGATTAATCAATTGTTACCGGAAGGTAGAAATTCAGGCAAAATAATAAAAGCGTGCAGGAGCAGGAGCCACCATGTCGTATAATTATCCTAGATCAATAATTTGTATGAATAAAAGATAAGAGTAAGATGTGATGAAGGTTAAATTCAAATTAAGGGAAATTCGACTATAGAAAGAGTTTTATCATTTGAAATTCTCTTTAATTTAACATTATTACTTAGAATTAGTTAAGTCATTTATTGCTGTTTTGTTTATCATTTTAATTTCTTTTGCCTTAACTAATTTAAGGAAATTCATCTCTCTATAGGAACAATACTCGAACTCATCATTATATTACTTGTTTCGATCGTATATACTTACAAGTTATTAAAATTATTCGAACAATTTTTTTACGCCGTTGCCGGGGAGTTTGAATTTTCTTTCAAATAGAGCCCACCAAGATTTCCCAACATATCGACAAAGTCGAATTTTTACCTAAGCGCCTGAGCGTCCAAAATCCCTAGGCTCGAGCATTGGGTGTCGGTCACAATTTTCTTCGCCACAAGGCCAGCTTTTGAGCATTGTGCATCCCAGCGTTCGAGCATTGGGGTTTCAGTTAAGGCGTCAAGTTGTGCTTCTTGGCCCCATGTTCATCTCAAATTTGTTCTAGAGCTGGGTGGACCTGGTGGGCTTGGAAAAATCCTAACTCTAAATCTACTAAGTCAAATAGTACTAAATTTTAATATAATGTTATAGGGAGAAAAACGAATGTGTGGGAGATATTTCATGCAATTACATCACTATTTGATTAGTATTTTGGATTTTACATTTGAGTTTAGGAACTAGGATTTCACTCTATATTCCTCCACACTCTGGAAACTAATTAAGCGAACCACGTAAATAATTTTTAATTAGTACCAAATGTAGAGGTTTTCAGTAGACAATTAGGGAGTCCTTATGTAATTTTTTAGATTTTATTAACCACGTATAGTTAGTTCACCATAAAGCACAAACTCATAGCACGGCAAAGAAGACATACATCACAGTGAACACTCCAAGCAATTAGGGATTTTGTTCATGCCTTTTAAGTTTTTATTTTAATTTATAAATCTACAAGAACAAGCCAACATATAGATCAACAATCAGACAAAAGATGAAGTCAGAAGTAACCTTCATCATGGTATAAAATTAGGGAAAGAGGCGGTCAAGTCACATGACCATGAAGGCTTTCCCCAAGTTTGACACCCCTATATGATCATACATGCCATAACAAATGAATGATCAGCCAACAAATATGTAGATCTAGCTCTTTCAAGTGCAACAAGACATATATCCTACAAAAAGACCACCTACAACACAAGATATGTATTTTACACTAAAGTAGTGAATGTAAACAACACCATGACACTCAAAAACACATCTATTTTTATACAAATGCAAATGAGATGATTCAAAAGCCTAACGGCTCCTCACACAGAGATATACATGATAAAACTACAATACAAAAACAATCAAATAATCATACACATGAACAAACCATAAAACAACGCAAGGAGGTGGAAAGGGAGAACATTTACCTCAAGGGGGACCAAGGGGAGGTCTCTTAGGGCTTCTTACCCCAAGACCTACAACCCTAGGTGCCTTGACTAAGGTAAGAGAGGCCTAGGAGAGGCTGGGAAGGGATGGGAGGAAGAAAGGAAGGCAAGGAAGTAAGGGAGAAGTCGGAGCAAAAAGGGAAGCAAGAGGTGAAAAGCTTAGAATTAGGCTTCAATTTATAGAAAGAAATTGGGCTTTTGCAAGGGCGTTGAGAGGGCATCGTTGTACCATGCACTGCCAAGCTGGGGCATGCGACCTCCTAATTGAACCGCATGTAAGTCGGGTCAACTCTTGGGTGGAAGGGCACTGGAAGAAAGCGGGAGAAATTTCAAATTTTGTGTGCAAGAGTGCTATGTGAGTGCCTTTGCCCGAAAACCTACAACCCTAATCCTAAAGAGGTTGGCACAAGGGTGCTGGCAGAGCTCATTTATGCCAAGTGCAAGTTGCGCACTCTTTGGGTTTTCACCCTTAGGCAATGGGGGCAAGTTTAGGAATCATAGTCACATCTCCTGTAGGGGCTAGGTTCTATCGAAAAGGATTTGTAAACACAAAACAACACACTCTAGACTTGCAAAGAACTTAGTTTTAATATCTAATTATACTCGACTCGACCAACCTAAAAAGAGAAAAGTCGGGCACGTTACATCCAACGAGGCTACAGAAGTCGATGAAGGCTAGGACAGGGTAACTACATACCATATCATTCTCAAGTCACAACAAGAAAGCCCAAACCCTAAATTCGATTCATATAACCACCAACACGACTCAGTAAACGGCTCGGGTTCTACAAAAGTAGGATGGTTTTTTACACTATCTACATTTTATCCTTTTCTTAACACGTGGTTACTCCCCACATCTCTTTAACTCTATAATTAATCCCCTCACCTTCCAATTATCTAACTCACCTTATAACCTTATAATAATCCCTAATAATCCCTGCCGCAAACTCTCACTTTGCCCTAATAATCTGTTGTATCTTCAACTCTAGAACTCATCTTCTAATCCCCTAAAACTTCTCATCTTTGTATCCTACTTGCCCAAAACTCTTTCCTTAGTTAATATTTACTTATAATAGTTTAAAATATGTTTTTTTATTGATTATATATTAAGATTTAATATTTAATTTTAAAATTGCTTCATATAATTTTTGTTTTTAACAATTTCAATTTGATTTCAATGAACAAGATATTTTTAAATATGTTTGGAAAAATTATGTTTGAAATTTAATATTTACTAATATTTTCATTCCAAATTAATTTATATTTATTCATATATTATTAAATAAATTCAAATATACTTCATATTAAAAATAATAAAAAATTAATATACAAATTTAATTAATTACACATTTAGTTATTAAAATTTGAGGGCTACTTAAAAATTTGAATCTTTTTTTAAAAGTAATTTATACTGGCCTTTAATGAAAATATTAACTTTAATATTATCATAAATTTTTAACTAAGAATTGTAGATGTTTTTTACTAAATATTTAAATTATAAAATTATTATATATTTATCCATTCTATTTTATTTAAAAAGGAAAAAATTTTATGTTTATTAATATTATATATTTTAAATTTTATTTTAATAAAATTTTAAAAAGTTTGTTAGATATAATCTGCGTTTTGTACGGGTATAAGCTAGTAAAGTATACAAAATTTATGAACATGAACGTAATGTTTAAGATAATCATATTAAATTATTAATATAAACTTTATTTATAATTATTTATTTATTAATAGTCAAACGAGGTGAATAGGTCGGCGCGGGACTGAGAAAAGGCAACTAGATACAAACTTTGGCCACCGTCCATCTCCACACCCATCAACGGCCCACGCCTCTCCGAACATTCTAGAGAGTCCACTCGTAGCTCCTTATAACCTCCCCGCGACCCGCCTTCTCCAAACCCTAACATCTTCCAATTTTCATCTTCTTCGATTTCTCATTTTTTGTTATCTTTTTGGTCGGCGTGCCGTCGATCGATCGGAGCATAATGGCCGGCAAGGGAGAGGGGCCGGCGATCGGGATCGATCTGGGCACGACATACTCGTGCGTGGGTGTGTGGCAGCATGATCGGGTTGAGATCATCGCCAACGACCAGGGCAACCGCACCACCCCCTCGTACGTTGCTTTCACCGACACCGAGCGGCTCATTGGCGATGCCGCCAAGAACCAGGTCGCCATGAACCCCATTAACACCGTCTTCGGTAAGTCTTTTGTGTTCTGTTTTTCGTTTTCGTTTTTTTTAGCTTTTCTTTAATCGGATGTGGCGAGATCTGACATGATCTGGTGATCATGTGTTGAATGATGTGTTTGTGTTGTTTTGTTTGAAGTTTGGGTCAGATCTGGATTAATTGTATGTTGTTTTGGGGGTATTTTTTTAGTAGTTTATGGTTAGCTCATGCCAACATTATATTTGATTTGGATGGTTTGGTTTGTTGCTTGATATGATAATTTTTAATGTACAGGGGACTGTTGCTTGGTAAGTTTTTAATAGATTCACTCCGGTACTATTTTGTAGGGTTAAATAGTTTTGTTGGATATGAAATCAATTCATGATCTGACTCACATTATTATTAAAACGAAGATCTTAGCTGATGATGTGTATTTGCATCATTGTTTACAAAATTTTCCGGATTCCTTAGGTGGTGTTTGCCCATCTGAACGTTGATGTTAGGTCCCTACAACATGTTTTGTTAAGTACTTGTTGTTCAGCATGTGCCTACAATAATTTTGTATTAATTTTTCGGTTGATTACATTAGCATCTAAGTTGTCTTGGTGACTTTTATGCATGACCTTTGTTAGGGAACATGTTCCCCATTTCATGTAAGAAGTGTTTATATTTCACGTAGCTGGCATTTACGTATGTTATTGTTGGCATCTATTAAATTTATTCTTGTTGTTGCCCTTGTGTAGATGCCAAGCGCCTGATTGGGAGAAGGTACAGTGATGCTTCTGTTCAGGGTGACATTAAGTTGTGGCCATTTAAGGTTGTTCCTGGCCCAAGTGACAAGCCCATGATTGTAGTTAACTACAAGGGCGAGGACAAGCAATTCTCTGCTGAGGAAATCTCCTCCATGGTTCTGATGAAGATGCGGGAAATTGCAGAAGCATACCTTGGCTCTTCTATTAAGAACGCTGTTGTCACTGTTCCTGCCTACTTCAATGACTCCCAGCGTCAGGCTACGAAAGATGCGGGAGTCATTGCTGGTCTCAATGTCATGAGAATCATCAATGAGCCGACTGCAGCTGCTATTGCCTATGGTCTAGACAAGAAGGCCACCTCTGTTGGTGAAAAGAATGTTCTCATCTTTGATCTCGGTGGGGGGACGTTTGATGTTTCACTTCTTACCATTGAGGAAGGTATCTTTGAGGTCAAGGCCACCGCGGGTGATACCCATCTTGGCGGTGAGGACTTTGACAACAGGATGGTGAACCACTTTGTCCAGGAATTTAAGAGGAAGCACAAGAAGGATATCAGTGGAAACCCGAGGGCACTCAGGCGCCTGAGGACATCGTGTGAGAGGGCCAAGAGAACTCTCTCGTCCACTGCCCAGACCACAATTGAAATTGACTCTCTCTATGAGGGTATTGATTTCTACTCAACCATCACCAGGGCGAGGTTTGAGGAGCTGAACATGGACCTTTTCAGGAAGTGCATGGAGCCCGTGGAGAAGTGTTTGAGAGATGCTAAGATGGACAAGAGCACTGTCCATGATGTCGTCTTAGTTGGAGGCTCCACTAGAATTCCCAGAGTCCAGCAGTTGCTCCAGGACTTCTTCAATGGCAAGGAGCTTTGCAAGAGCATAAACCCAGATGAGGCTGTTGCCTACGGCGCAGCTGTTCAAGCTGCCATTCTTAGCGGTGAGGGCAATGAGAAGGTTCAGGACCTACTGCTTCTTGATGTGACTCCTCTTTCACTTGGTTTAGAGACAGCTGGTGGAGTGATGACCGTCTTGATTCCAAGGAACACCACCATTCCTACTAAGAAGGAGCAGGTCTTCTCCACCTATTCCGATAACCAGCCTGGTGTGTTGATCCAGGTTTACGAAGGTGAGAGGACCAGGACCAGGGACAACAATCTCCTTGGCAAGTTTGAGCTTTCTGGCATTCCTCCAGCTCCCAGAGGTGTTCCTCAGATCACAGTCTGCTTCGACATTGATGCCAACGGTATCTTGAATGTCTCTGCTGAGGACAAGACTACTGGACAGAAGAACAAGATTACCATCACAAACGACAAGGGTAGACTAAGCAAGGAGGACATTGAGAAGATGGTCCAGGATGCCGAGAAGTACAAGTCCGAGGACGAGGAGCACAAGAAGAAGGTGGAGGCCAAGAATGCCTTGGAGAACTACGCGTACAACATGAGGAACACTGTCAAGGATGAGAAGATTGCATCCAAGCTTGATGCTACTGACAAGAAGAAGATCGAGGAAGCCATCGAGGGTGCCATCCAGTGGCTCGACAGCAACCAATTGGCGGAAGCTGACGAGTTCGAGGACAAGATGAAGGAGCTGGAGAGCATCTGCAACCCCATCATAGCCAAGATGTACCAGGGAGGTGCTGGTCCAGACATGGGTGCTGGCATGGATGATGACAACATCCCTTCGGCTGGTGGCAGCGGTGCCGGTCCCAAGATTGAAGAGGTCGACTAAGCTGGTTGGTTTGAAATATGATTCATAAACTATGGTTTTTGTTCTAAATTTTGCTCTTCAATTGGGCCTCGATGATTGGCGTATGAGGCCGATATGACATCCATTTTTATCCTTTCTATTTGTAACCGTTCTTTCGGTTATTGGTTAAGTTTGATGATATGATGAACTATTCTAAATTGGATGCGTTTTTAAACGCAATGTGATTGGGACGAGACGGTTGATTCTATTTTTGCTATTTGCATTCGACGTTGCAAAGATCAAATGATCCCTTCTCCTTTGACTAATATAGTTTTCACCAGGTGTAGCAAACAGGGAATTGGAATTTGATTTAGTTGGATACGGTATAACATGGGTAATGAGGGATGACAGAGGGACAAGTCGACTAAATTATATATTAACTCTTGTTCTCAACAAATTTTTACAGTCTTATCTTTGCTAAACAAAGTTACAGACCTTTTTTTAGTTCTTTTTTAATTATATTTTATGAATGATTAGCCTGTCGATTTGGCGAGTCAACAACTACTATATCTGTGGCTGCAATTTGCGGAGTTCAGAATCTTCTCTGCACCTCTTTGTTATCTTTTCATTCCGCTCACCCGCTCACCCTAAAAAACATAATCAGTGTGAAATATATATATATATATATATATAGTAATTATCCATGTCAAAATCATTGATCTTCTAGTAAAAGCCCTGTTCTCAAATTTATATTAAGTAGTTAAAAGTTCACTCCAAGTGGTTCTATTAGTAATTTTATTTACAAGTAAAACTTCAAGTTCTCTTTAAAAATTTTATCTATGATTTTCTAATAAAAAAATATAAGTAAAAGGAGGTAATTTTTTTGTGAAGATATTGAAGAATATCTCATATTTACATCATAACCAACTGTTTATAAATTATAACCAAGAAAATTTATGTGTTTTACTTTTTTCTATGTCAACCAAATGGAAAAGCAAACATGCTGCCTTCTTAGAGTAAATTTCAATTAAAGGGTGGTTTGATGTAATGTTTACGATTCAAGGATAATTTGTGTTATCAGGGTTTTTTTATCATAATGGCTTAAATAACCAGGGTTTGATATTAACCCTAATTTAGCTATTAACCTTAAGAAAGAGCAGCATTTTACTTTAACATAACAAATTAACCAAGGCTTTCCTCTTAATCTTGACAGCTTCTACAAACATGTTGCATGATAACTGTTTACATAGAGATAGAAAATTTCATTGAAATCTATTCTTATTAATAAAAGGAATACTAAATTCACAGTATAAAAATGACCAATTGCCACAACCAAAGGTTGGGAAATTGTGGTGGGGGTTGCGAGGGTTAAACCCACTTTTACCACCAGGTGCCATGATTAAATGTAGCCACTGCTAACCGGTGGCAAAAACCCATGGCAAATTCATTACTATTTTTTTTTTTCAACTGCTACCCATAACAAATTTAATAATAAAATATAAAAAAATATGACGCCCGGTGGTCGGGCAACCCACCGGTGGTCATAGTCGGACAATGGTGGAGTGGTGGCGGTGCCAGTTGACTTGAGGCTGTGCAGCAGAGGCCGGGGCATGGGAGAGGTGGCGCAGCTGTGGCTGGGAAAAAGCAGCCAATGACGATGGAAAGCCAGCCGGAGCACTACAAAGGGAGCCATTGGGGAAGTGAGAGAGGGGGGGAGGGGGGAGGGGGGTCTGAGTGGTGGTGACCGGCTTGTGGTGGAGGAGGCTGGAATAGTGGTGGCCAAGGATGGGGCGAGGGCGATGCGGGGGTTGTTGAAGCTGGGCGGGTGACGGCCTGAGTCGGAGGTGGGTCAGAGTCGGAGTCGTTCACCCCATACGTGTGCTGCATACACTACAAGGCACTTGTTGGAATCACATGGCATTAATGGGTTGCCCGTACCGCCATTAAATAGGCTGCACGGGCTGCCCATTGCGTTTATTTAAAAAGAATTTTTTTAAAAAATTGCCATTACTTACTCTGTTAAACTCGTAATTAAATTGTTTTAACAAAATTGAATATTGCCACTGCACATGGTGGCTAGGCTCCTATTTTTTTCAATTTTTTTTCGAAACTGTAGTCAGAAGTGGCTAATCCCTTAGTAAAATTTTGCCACCGCTAAGTGGTAGCCATCCCTGTGATTATATTGAATATTGCAACCGCAAGTGGAGGCTATTGTTACATACATATATTAAAAGAAAATTCAACAGCCACCGCTAGCGGTAACTAATTTTGTGGTTAACTCTTGTCACCGCTAAGTGATGGCAAGTAGTGGTTAATCTGCCACGACTAAGCTCGTGACAAAATTCAAATTAGCCCATCCAATCCACTAGAAAAATAATTATTTTCCTCTGACTCACTACAATAATATGTACCACTTCTTCCATTTCTTCTTCGAGAAAATGACTGTCTTGGAGAAAGATTTTACTTTTTCCTCCATGTTGTAAAATGATTAAGTGCATTGTATGTTTAACTTATTTTCCAAACAAAGAATGCAGACAAATTTTTCTCCACCATAATTTGATCGACACCACAGTTATGCAATACCTGAATATTTAGGACCAATGTGCCAGGCCCATTAAATGCATTATATATATAATAAAAATCGCGTTTTTGCACTGCATCTTTCCTAGTTATAATAAAAAGACAATTTTGCATAAAAAGCATATGGGCAGATCTATAGTGACTCTAAGATGTGATCGTCATGCTCTAATGTTGGCTTCAAAGCTTACGCACTCTATTTGAAGGGCCATCTTTCTGACTGCTGCTATTGGCATATCTATATACTTGGACCCAAGAATAATCTCTCGCGCACCTACGAGTTATTGCTCGCGTGTGCATGTTTTTCCCTCACTCTTGTCTTTGTAAGAGACGGATCTAAATTAAACACGGGGAGGAAGATCAAATAGTTTCAAGTATAATAGAAATTATGTAAATACAATATTATAGAAAGGAGATGTATCATTGTAAAGAGATGAGGTGAGGATAATTGCGAGGAGAGTATAAAGCTGGTGGATGGCCATAAATTAAGCCCTTTCCAGCTCGGTAGCCATGGGAACCTCCACTCCGTAATGCATGAGAATGAGAAAAAGTCATATATTCTGTGAAGATAGGGAATTAGATTCCAACACCACTACCTTTTGCGTCCAATCCCAGATCATTGATTCACTAGTTGTTTCTCTTCACCTGCCTTAGTCGGTCGCACGATCTATCTCATGAGCCCTAACATTCCTTGCATTAGAGAGTCTCTATTACTCTTTTAAAACTTCAAGTAAATAAACATGCATGTGACTTGTGGAATTATTTTTAAATATTAGTTTATCAGCTATTTTTTAAGAAAATTATAATGATATAACAATAGATTTTTATTACTTGACCCGGGCAGTCAAAATAAAGTTAATTACGTATACAGCCTTATCATGATCGTTCGACTATCAAATCCATTGCCTGAAGTTCATTCTTAGAATTTTTCGAAACAAATTAATAATAGAGTTCTAAAACTATATGTTCCTATATTTGCCTTTACTATTGACACACACACATCTTTCCCTTAATACATGTTATTATATATAAGCTATAGCAATATAAAATTATAACATACCCCTTAATTTGTGCGGTGGTATATGATGCAATTTATTGGATCCCAATCTAAATTATGCATATATTTTCATGCTTTAACTTTTAATAATAATGAATTTAAAATATTCTTTTCATTTTATTCGATTCCGTTTTAATATCACGATTGAGAGCAATTATTAGGAATGCTGGGATGGGACACAAGGACGCACACGTGAAACATAGGTCTCTTTTTTCCTATTTTTGCCCTTATTTTCCCCTTTTTGCCTTCTTACGCGTCTCTATGTACGTCTGTGTTGACGTTCCCCACAATTAGCATAAAATACATTGACTGCAATCACATATAAAGAGAGTTTTCTTAAATGAATGCAAATTTGATTTAACTCGATTCTCAATTCCAAAAAACTCAATACGAACCTTAACTTGATGTTAACTGAGTTAAGCCTAGGCTTGTACTTATTCGACTCGAAACTCGATATTTTATCTGAGGAATAAGATATATTGTTATATTTATTTTAAATTTCTTTTCTAGAAATTTAATTTAATTATAAAATATTATTATATGATAACAATTTTCAATAAAAGCATACATGGTTAAATTATCTTTTATACATAATTATGTTAAAGTTAAGAGATTTTAATTATAAATTAAATTTCAATATATATCATATGAAAGAAAATTATTTATAAATACAAATCAAATTAGTTCGAACTTGACTCAAACTCAAAATAATTAGAGTAGTTATTAGCTCAACACCAACTTGATATCAAATAAGTCAAGTTTAAAGTTGAGCAAAACTCGACTCCACCACCCACTGAAACATGAATTTTACTTGGCTCACTGCCCAGCTGCTGTGTATAAGAAAAAATAAATACACATGATGTGCATTCACCATTTGGATTCTTTTTTTTTTTTTTTAAAAACTTCATAATTCATGCCAATAATATTTACTCAAAAGTACCATGTAATAGTTTGATTCGTATTTATTGATACCCTTTTTAAATATAATTCGTACTAAATTTTAATTAATCATTAAAATATCTTAAATTTGGCATAGTTATGAATGAAAGATAATTTAATCATACATAAATTTATTTAATTTTGATATCATATAATGATATTTATAATTTGATTATTTGTGTAAAGAAATTTAAGATAAATATAGAAAAAAATCTTATTCTTTATTACTTGCAGGCACAAACTCAGGTCTGGTTTGTTTAATATTAAGTTAAACTTTGAGTTAAGTTTTTTTCGATTCAAGTATTGAGCTAAATCGAACTCTAAACAATCTTATAAAGGTAGACTTAACTCATGGGCTAAAGAAATAAATTTGAGGATAAATTTTTTAAGGTCATAAAATTAAGTAATTATTAGGAATGTAATTTAGGGTTGCACATGAAGCCACACAGGGGGAGAGGGCTTTATTTTCCCATTTCACACTCATTTTTTCTCCTTTTTTGTCCTGTTACCCTTCTTTTTCATGTATCCCTGTGTACGTGTTAAATGACGCTCCTAATATTGGTGCATCAAATTAATCTCACCTCCAATATAGGGCATCTTGTGAGATAAGATCCGATATATTATTGAAGTTGTGGTTATAAAATCTTGAACTAGGGCAAAGAGTTTGAAGATCTGATTTAGACTTATGAGTTGCACTTAGGCTGAGATTAAAACTCATCTAACCAACGATTCTTGTCAATTCATAAATGTTTTCCCATTTGTATGCTTCAAATATGCTTTGGAAAATTAAACGTAAAATCTTAACATATATATTTGATATTTTCGAAAATTGTGATGTTGATGTGTCAGTTTGGACTTCATTAATTCATGGTGTGCCTCATATTCAAAGGTTACAACTAAAAATAGCATTCAACAATCATCATACAATTAGAAGTTTGTTTATTTATTTCCTCAAAAATAGCATTCAACAATCATCCATTTTCATAACATCCGAGGTCTAGCATGAACATTTTTTTCCCAAAATAAAAACAATACTTTTGGAATATTTAATTAGATAAGTACGAAATTCACATGCATACTCGACGTGTAAGCTAGCCTGCTCATCGTCCGCCTTTGGACGTTCCCGATAATAGTAATGCATTAAAGAGAAATAGATCTTGCTAGAGAACTCCCTCTTGTCACTAGCAAGCAAGCACTTACCGAAAGAAAAGAGATGCTTCTGGTTGCACAAAGCCAATTGAGTTGTAGAAGATTAGCCTTGCCCTTTTGAAGGACAGCAATGACCACGGTGTTCCACTCCAAGGACAAGGAAGCATGCATGATTGTGGTAAAAGATACCCAAAACTTTTCTAGGACCGAGGCACATGATGACAATGCTCAATTTTTAGACCAGAATACTCGTACCCAAATCAGTTATAAACGACCATGGACTTGCTGCTCTTGATCGTTAACTTTAGACTCATATATCATCCCCATAGAGTGATGATGATGATGATGAATGCTATGACAATGTTACTATCTCTGTTCATATGTATATGTGCTACTTTGAAAATAGTACAAAGGTTGTCAATACATCCGTTTCTTCTCTTGTCTCCAGTTTCCGCATCATGATTGAGTGTTCATATTCTTACAAACTTCGAAGAACCCGGTAAAGAATTGTATGTTGGAACCAGTGCAGTACAGCCTGTCTTTTGCAAAACTGAAAACAAGTAGATGAGGAAGAATCAAAGAAACGACTTGGCAGTTAATTCTCATGATTCTTCCATGTACATGATAACAATAGCTTGCAACTTTCGATAATAACTTGAGTAAATTGAAATGAGTATTTGTTAAAGGTAAGGAATATTTTCACAATAACACATTGGGTTTCTCCTATGAATCAGATAAATGGACAAAGAAACTAAACTAAGTAACAAGATCAAATTACAGAGAGAAGGAACTAACCTGCATTGTTTGCTTTAGTAGCAAAGAATCTTCCATCCACGTGAAATGTCACTGACAGTTGGTAAGATATAAGTACATGGGTCCGCATCCCCATTGAAGGGGAATTCAAATCCTCACATTGATACTCTACTCAAATATATATGAATATATGTGTATAATAATATATATCCTTCTGTGGCTGTATCATCTTCCTCATTCACTTTTTCTTTACAAAAAAACACCGAATAGAGAAAGACACTACATTAGGAAATATAGCTCCCCTCTGTTCAAAACTTGTAGGCATCCTCCTCTCCTTTCCCCTTGATCCTTGCATAAGCAAGTGTGGAAGGGTAAGGGAAGCTGAGGAATAATGGGATGATGAATAACGTTGACATGGGTCAACTTATATTGTGTGGTGGGCAGAAAAAAAAACCTCAGCATGCACTTAGTGTTTTTTATTTCTACTTTATTTGTCAATCTCTATTTTTATACGTTTCGTGGCGATTTCTTCACGAGAAGAACTAGGAAAAATAACAAAAGAAGAGCATATATATGTGAGATTTACGATTAGGTTTAGCACTTTACTATATTTTTTAGTCAAATTATAAACCATCTACCTTCAAAACATCACAATTTTTTCCTCTATCATCAGATTAAAGATATTTAAATCAATTTATAAGTTCTAATAAATTAATTTCACATGTATTACTTATTGATTAAGATTCGGTATGCTTATACATCCTCTACTTTCTTTGGATGTGATCAGCATGTGAAAGCTCCATTGGAGCTTCAATGCCTGTTCTTGAACTCCGGCTGAAAATTGTTCGCACATATATTAATTTATTTCAAGCTAGATCCATTCATAATTATACTCAACCTTATTTTTTAAAAAATAATAATTATGTTTAAGAACTGCGTATATTACATGCAAATTAGAAATGACAAACAATATTACATATTGAACAAATTGAACAGGCTCAACACGAAGATAGTGAAGATATATA
>JAVDBV010059942.1:0-12993 GCA_032619315.1 Piper longum
ATATTATTAATATTTATTATTAATGAGTATTAACTATTTGTTTACTTATTTATGTATTTATTGAATTAATATATATTTATTTATTTATATGTTTACTAAGAAGAGTGTATATTGATACTTACTCGTGTTTATCTTAATATTTATATAGTATAATTATATTATTATTTTATGATTAGAGTATTGTTTATATTTATGTACTCACTATTTATCTAATTATCTGTGAATACATTTCTTTGTTTATTTATTTATTTATTAGTTATATTATGTCTCGATTTGTGTGCCACATGTTTAGCTATAGGTTTCTTAGTATTATTTTCTTGTTATGATGTGTTGATGATATGGGTACACACCGCGAGCATGCATCATATAGTGACATTAGTTTGTTACTTAGCAGTGGGTTCCGATGTAGGCTTTGGAGTCCGAGCTCGCCGTAGATGTGCAAATATACTTGGAGCTTGGACCACAGGTCCTTAGGACTCTCTCTCTCTCTCTCTGCTTGACTCCTTGTGTGTAAAGTATGATCATATTTTATAGGTATGACGACATCGGCGGAGTTTTATCAGATCCCTCCAATGTCGGGTCATTTAGCCGTGTTTTATACGCAAGTTTAATAAAACTACAAGGATGATATCCCTTGTTAGTTTTTGAACTTTACCTCCAAAAATTTATTATACAAGCCTCATCCCTAAGCCTATTATATAAGTACGCATTTTTTACGGATTTCATGAATAAGAGAATGAGTGGTACGGAGATATGTATGGACCGTGCTACTACTCTTTCAAACCATGAGGTAGTGCGAGTGTATGATGGTACTCCGTAATAAAGCGCATTTCTAGAATATGTGGCACTAACTTAATTGTTCCTTTTGCCACTCGAGTACAGTGGCGGGTGATATGGAAGGTGTGAGGGCGTAAGCGCTGTATGTATGTTTGATTATGATTATGAGTCATGCATGCGAGCCGGCATTTGTTAAGTATGTTTGCTTACTGCCCTGTGTGAGACATTCTTGAAGTTTCACATGTTTTCGTGGGTAATGGAATACCCATTTGCTAAATTTTATTAGTTATTTTTCGGACCAGTAACATTCGTTACTGATGGTTTTCATATAATATATGTTGGTCATGCAAATCCTGAGTCGACTTTGGTGGGAGGACAGATAAATGCCACACACACTTGAGTATTTGTTTTCCTACATTTATTTATTTTGATGTGTTTTGATGTTTATTTCGCAATCTCTTCCATTCTCATGACACTAAGAGGGTTATTTCGATCTATTATATTTATCAAGTCTCACTGACCAATAATATTAAACATGACTCGACTCGATCGTAACATTTCTGATTCGGTTCTTAAGTGAACCGAAATCGGGGTATTACAGAGTATGTACATGACTTTTTTGACGATGAATTGATCACACAATCTGCCTTTTATCTATTTAAGCTTTTTCTTTAATTTTGATCAGGTTGTGTGTTGTAAGAGATTTACTCTCTAGGAAATTCTTAGTTACATTACAAATCAAATGAATTCCAACTTAACTAAAATTTTATATACTTCTTCTTAATATATATTGAATTATTTCGGGAAAGTTTAATGACTTAGTTACAACTGTAATGATGTCTAATAATTCAGTAAAGGTCGAAGAGGGGCAAGGACTATAGAAGACACAGGACTTAGGCCCCACATTTAACTATGGTTAATACCCTAAATGTCTTTCAAATTAAGTGAAATTTTAGGTGCTTCTTATGAACATCTAAGTTAATGTTTCTACACTAATTGGGCTACTGGACCTCTACAAATTAGGACGGGCCTTTACAGGTGGTATTAGAATGAATTCATGACTGTGTTTCATAGATGATTGTATGTCAAGAAGAAGAAATTTTAAGGATGGAATTTCTTTAAAATGGGTGGAATGTAATATTCCCTAAAAATTAAGTTAGTCTTATATTTAACACCTGTTGAGGTAAGATCTAATATATTAGTAAGGATGTGATTACGATGTTCAGTTTAATTAATCACTTTTGAAAAAATAACTAAATCAATCTATTTACGCTAATTTGGTTGGGCATTTACACTAACCGTAAAACAATGCTAAAATGAAGAATCTTGGGGCCAACGATTTGTTTTTTATTGTTCTTCCGATCATTGTATCCGAAAATCTTCTCCATTTATTGATTGTCTGCTACTTGATATGACTTTTAATATATCAAATTTTTAATCTTTTGAGTATATATAATTTGGAGGGAGGGATTTGTATGACTGAATCAAAACTCTTGAGTCAACAAGTATTTGGCTACAGATTTAGTAATTTTCTTCCATTTTCGAGATGCTTTGAAGCCTGCTTCGATCCGCTTTTACTTCGATTCATACAAATTAGTCGATTTAGACACGATTCAACTCGATTATATATGTTTTTATTTAGTTCGAGAGTGAACTAGATTAGGGGGTATAAGGCAGACACATCTTGTGCCCACCCCTTTGTTATAAGTTCGTTAGTTATTTTTTTTCTTGCTTGGCCTAATTTTTCTTGAACTAGATCGCCCCATCAAAAGGCAACCCACATAGAGACATTCATGATTATTTTTAGAAAATTATCATTAAATTATAAATAGATAATAAACCACCATTGAGTTGTGAATACGATATTATTCTACCATTAAAGGGTAAAATCTTCTTAATTCATTCATATTAATTAAATAGATCCTAATAAATAAAATGTATTGATTTAAGATATATTAAAATGTTAGAAGGGAAATCCGTGCAAGGGTATACATCCTAATGCTACTTTGTGAATTGGATAAAACAAACATTAATCTCCTTTAAATATATTTTAAAGCGGGCTGTTTCTTCTTCTGCCGTTATTGTTTTTTATTCTAATTTAATTCCTGTCAATACTCTACACACCGGTTCCGACCTCTTTCCTCTTCGTTAACCCTAATCAGCCACCTCCCTCTCGTTCATCTCCGGCAACCAAGAAAAGAAAAACAGGTGAGATTCCTATTGCTTTCCCAATTCAATCTCAGAGCGAGCTCACCTTCCATCTCTTTGGTACCCCTTCCTCTCGCCCACCTCTGGAAAGTGGGATCTGGTTGCATGCTTCTTTCTTGATTCTTGACGAGCGCAAAAAATAACGGAAGTCGAGAGATTGGGAATTCTTTGCTATTTTGAATTGCTGAACTATATATTAGAGTGCTTTTGTCGTTCTGAAATCTTTATCTGTAAAGATGAACGTAGATGTCCCTTTTTTGCAGAGGTTACTTTCCGCAATCATCTTTTGATAGAATGGATCTAGAAAGCAAGAAGTTTGGAAGAGGTAGAACATTCAAGATGATAATCTCCTAGATCTTTCATTATGGTTATGTTTTCTTTTTCAAAATAAAATAGTTTGTTTTTTATATCATTGGTAAGGTACAATTCTGAATATATCTCCAAGATGTGGCGCTCATCATACTTACTTGATTGCCGTATAGAAAGCAAGAATTGTGCTGTATATATGATTTTTTGACAAAAGCATGACATATTTCAGTTTTTCCTCTTTTTTGTTTCTGTGTTATGGTAATATGGTAGCTAATTTACTGTTTTTCGACTTTGATTTGTCAGGACCTAGAGAACTTACTGGTGCGGTAGATTTAATTAATCACTATAAATTGTGGGTTCACCATGATTTCTTTTGCAAGAAGCCACTGCCAGCATCAATTTCAGATACACACTACCTTCACAATGTTGTGGGAGATACTGAAATCAGGAGGGGAGAACGAATGGAATTAGATCAGCTCTTTCAGAACACTTCATATTTGAGGGAGCCAAGTGCAAAAATAAAACCATTTGATTTGGACACACTGAGACAAGCATTCCAACTGAGTGAATCAGCACCTGTTGATCTGCCTTCAGTAAGCTAAACTGGCCTTCTTCATTGTTATTCAATGACTCTTCTGTTATTAAATCTTGTCATTTGCTGCATTACAGGCTGAGAAAGGAATTCCAACTCTTGGTGGGAAGTCAAGAAGTGAATCCAAAGACAAGGATAGGAAACACAAAAAACACAAGGATAGAGATAAGGACAAGGAGCACAAGAAACACAAGCATCGCCACAAGGACAAGAGCAAAGACAAAGACAGAGAAAAAAAAGATAAGCACAAGGATGGAGATCACTCAAAAAGACATCATGATAAGGTCAATTGTTGTTTTAAGCCTTATGAATTAAATTTGGATTTTTCTTTTTCAATGAAGCGTGCACATTCTTGAAGTGTTTTGGGCTAGCCAATCCACACTGATTGTCATACTTGTGGTTGTGTTTTTCCTTATCTTCGTTTAGAAGAGGAAACATGAAGGTAGTGAAGACCTCGTGGACAACCACAAACATAAGAAAAGTAAGGTACTACATCTACCTTTTCTTCTTGACCTGGTAAAGAGTTACCAATGAACATGTGTGGAGCTATACACATGAATTCTCCTTTTTACACATTTAACGTTCAGAAGACAACTTTTCAAATTAGTTTTTCAAAAGAAAGCACGACCAATTTATTTTCGTTGTGCTGATTGTTGAAAATGTGAATTGTATTGTCGTTTGAATGCTTTTTAAGTGAGTTTAAGTTAATTATTTGTTAGAAGATGGTTTCAGTTGGCTCCTACTTAATAGGTATATGGATATGGAGTGAAATATGTGACAGCACTAGGTGACAATCATGTGGACTGAACCATATGCTCCTTTAGGTTCTGTCCAACTATTTTACCTACTATATCATATAGTTGAATTCTAATTAATAGAATTTCAACACTGATCCCATGTGGATGTGTCTGTTTGGTTTTCTTACTGTTTATTCTACCTGAGCATGATTGGCTTTCAAGCAGGCAAGATTGATTTTCAATAAACAATTTTTCTATGGAAATAAAATTATGTGTTAAATCCACATTTTAGAACATCTAGTACATTAGGAGCAAACTAGATTTTTATATCTTCTTTGAATGGAGGATAAATGTCGTTGTTCCTGCTTATTTTACAATTCATAAGGCGTTTGTATTGTTTAGGTGTTGATGCAAGATAACTTGAAAAGAAAGGGTCATAAAGATTTTTTCTTTTTTATAATCTTACTTAAAATCACAAAGATGAGCAAGGAGTAGTACAAAGCAAAGATAGCACAAAGAAAAGGAAAATATTCTTGTGTTCAATAATGATGGATTATGGCAAATAGCCTACAATGCTTGTATTTGTAGAGAATACATAATAATCCTACTTGAACTAGAAAAATAACTAAGACTTCAACTTGTATAAGAAACAACTAAATATGACTCAAATAGGAATCCAAATAAACATGACTCTAGTTTATTATTATTAAACTTAATTACTAGTGCAACTAGAAACTCTTATACTAGACACTTATAATATAATTGGGAAATATATTAACTACTAAAAATTGAATATTGTCCGTCATTAGTCTCCGTGGGTTGAAAAGAACTTAGACTTCTAATTTTGAAGGAAGTCAATCTTTAAAATCTGTTGAAGAAAAATTATGAGAAGGCGTGCTTGCATCATACAATGATGGGTTGAACAATGCGTCATCAATCCCTTCTTCTGAAAAAACTTGTCCTCGATTTTGCAACTTTATGTTCTTCTTGCTAACAGTGAATTCATATTTGAGAGTAAACGTTCATCCAATTACTCCAAAAATGTTGAATCCAATCTTGCAAATCAGCTTTTAAATCAAAATCTTTGAGTGATCATGAATTCCATCTTGATAATAAGACATAAGGCTCTTTAATCAACAAGTCCACTTTAGATGAAACTCTAATATTTTCAAAAAATGAAAATGAAAATTTTTCAAGCTCTTTTGTAACAACCGAATAAAGGATTCCTCCTTGTGACTCTTTCACAAAAGTATTTTCAATTGAAATATCAACATTAGGATCGTATTGATTATCATCAACTTATCCATGGTCTGGAGAGACTTGAGTCAGTGGAGGTTGTTGATTCTTTGAACCACTAATAGACTTCAAAACATCCTTAGGTTCATCAAACGGAATATAATTTCTCAAAGGAGACGACAAACGATATTTCTTTCTATTCCAAAAGAAAGAATACTGATTATAAGCAAAAGAATACTCAATCTTATTAAAGTTACACCCTGGAGAACCTGTAACATGGCATGCAGATGTAGGCTCAATATCACACCAAACAACTTGATTGAAAATACCCATGTTGAGAGTAAAGGTGCACATATGCGATACTAACCATAATTACGAGACAAGCTAATATCATGCACTCCAAAACATAATTGCCTTGAATTAGGTGGTTAATAATCAGTCTAACTATGCATCCATTTAATAATATAGATGTCTCAAACCAACTATGGTGTAACTCATCTTCTAAATTTGAAGACCGTTGATGGTAAGAGGATTGAGTCCTATCACAATATGAATAATTCATCTCAAAGTAATAATCAAACAAGTTGTTTTGGAGCTTGAACAAATTGAGAACTACTTAATAACAATAAACAAATTCCAACAGATAAATCACTAAAGAGAATAGCCAACAGCAATGTTGCTATATGCAAAACACAAGACATAATTGCGGCCAATGATATACCCCTTACTTGAATGGTGGTTGCTGATCCAAAAATTTCAAAACAATGTAGACAGTTAACACCAGCAAATACTAGGATAGTAAACTTCAATAGCAGGCAAAAACCCACTGACGGAGAGTGAAAAGACCCACTTGATGCCACCCAAGTGATATGGATGCACCAAATTGGCTAAATGTCTTGCCAAAACCAATGGCAGATGTCGCCTGGATGAAAACAAACCTTGATTGGAAGAACAGCAGCTAGCCTGATACGAGGAGAAGGTATTTGGTCGCCTAAGGACGAACTTCACCCAAAGTGCACCAACAAGTATCGTCAACTGCTTCTCAACACCAGGCTTAATGTTGCCTTGAACTAGGAGAGCCCAAATTGATGTCGCCTTTGAATAGAACAAACCAGATTGATAAGTATGCAATGACTGCACCAAAAAAAAAACCAGCCGAAGGCAGGGAGAAGATGTTCCTTAGCAGTATTGACGCCTTAGTTGGATGGGAAGTGCAAAACGGGGAAACAAGTATGGACTTGGTTGAACTTGTCACTAAGGAGTACTTGTTGCCCAACTGCAACAATTTCAGGATAAAGCCCACAGCAACACAAGCATAGCCGCTTGCTACAAGATGATCAATTTCGTCTCAACCCCAAGGCTGATATCAAATGGATGTTTACTCTATGTCGCCTCCCAAGAGTTGTGGAAAACAGCCTTGATGAATAAGGGGTGTTGAACAATGATGTCGCCCAGGTACAGGAAACCAAATCAGGCAGACTATGACGTTGAACTCAAGTTTGCTGATTTCATATAGAACAAATAAATAAGGTGGTGTTGGGGTTAAAAACAGGAGTACCAAGGATTGAAATTGCTCTAAAAATAAAGCTCTGATACCAATTGATGCAAACTGCAAGATCACTTGAGAAGAAAGGCTTACAAAGATTCCTTCTTCTCTATAATCTTATTCAAAATCATAATGAATATGAGCAAGGAGTGGCACAAAGTAAAGCTAGCACAAAGCAAAGGAAAAGATTTTTGTATTCAATAATGATGGATTATGACAAATATCCTACAATACTTGTATTTATAGAGAATACATAATAATCTTACTTGAACTAGAAAAATAACGAAGACTCTAACTCCCATAAGGAACAACTAAATATTACTCAAATAGGAATTTAAACAAAACATTGACTCTAACTTATTATAAGATTAAATACTAGTGTAACTAGAAACTCTTATATTAGACACTTCTAATATTACTAGGAAATATATTAACTACTAAAAATTGAATATTGTTGCACCCACCACTTTGAGACAGACAGATAGAAATGAGGCCTTTTAATTTAGGGATCCTAAGTGTATTGATAAATTGAAGTAACAATACAAGCTATATTTTGAGTTCCCTTAAAATACCATCCTTTTGAAAATATTAGAAAAATTCTGTTTTATATTTAAGAGGGAAGATTATCAGGTATTGGATTGAGTATAATATCATAGGTTCTCCTTTTGTCCACGCACCCGTAAATATGTTCAATTTGTGTTGTAGAATTTTGTGGTGTAGAGCGTTTAAACCAGAAAAGTGCAACTCACCTGTATAGTTTTTTAACTGTCATTAATGTATGTATATGATGAGATATTTTAGGTGGTGTTGCTACGAAGGTTTGCATGGTTTTATGCTATGTAGTTCATTTTGAAATTGATCAGTAAGTACTATCTATTTTCTTTAGAAATTGCGGGTCAATGCCAATCTTGTTCCGTCAGTTATTCTGTTAGGCCTTATGTTTTATTTCCTTTTCAATTATTGTCTTTTATCGTACCTTTAAAGCAAGATAAGATTCTTTCAATTCAGCATAAGAGCTCAAAATTGGACGAAGTGGGAGTGATAAAGGTTGCTGGTTGAATTGGCTCACTTTGACATTTCTTGATTGTTTCTACTGTATCTGATTGCATGGATAGATCCAATGCGTGTAAGTTCAGATCTTTTGACATGTAAAAGGTAATTTTCATGTCCTTTATTCTGTTGTTAACGACTCTTATACTTCGTGCGCTTTCTGCATATTTATAATGACAAACTCAGTTAACTGATTATTTGAGTTTGCTTCATAGTTGTCTTACTGGACGCTTTTGCCATGTTTAGGGTGACAGAATCTATTAAAGGATGGAGTCCGAAATGGCTCGGTGGAAGCCGTTCATTCTATGTAACATTACAAAAACTAGGATTACCTTGATGGGAATTAGCAACGACTGTTTGTTTTGTAAAATATGAATACTAAATGAACAGTGCATTGTTTCTCTCACTTGAAGAGGTTGAACTATAAAACTCTCCTATAGTAGGCTAAACTCTTTTTTCTTTGAAAGCAAGAATTATGTGATGAGATTGGAAGTTCGTATGGACTGGAATATGCTAATATGTGGTGGTGTCGCTTTGTTCTCTTAGCCCCATATATCAACGGCTTTTTTTGTTTTTATTGCATTTTAATCTTTTTTACATTATTGTTAATTTTGGCCTTATACTAAATTTACTGGGCTGTTAATATGTATATAATTTTAAATTATTATTATTATTATTATTATTATTATTATTTATTAAGAAAGTATTGAGTAAAATCTTAACTATGTTATTATTATTATTATATTTAATAAGTGTTGGAGTAAAATTTTATCTAAATTAGAAATTTTTAAATATTGATAAAGTTTAATATATTTATAACTATATTATTTGAACGGAAGTTTGTTATTTAATAATACATATTTATTTTAATTTTAGAAATAAATATTTATTTATTGATTGTCAAACTAAAAATCTTTAAAAAATATTCCATTTATTTGTTAATTTTTTTACTAAGTAAAATTAAAATTATTTTTAATATTTTTTGTAACTATGTTTTTTGGTTAAAAATAAATAGATATTTAAAACTTTTATTTAAAAGTAACCTGGTAATTTTTTAAGTTAATTTTGTATACTCTGTATAAATAATTAGTAAGTTTTAAATTTATCTTGCGCATCGCACAGGTTGGCTAGTTGAAGATGAAAAATACAATTTACATTGGACTAATTTTATGTGGTTAAGAAACATTTAGTGACATGATTTTGCCTTATTTATGCAATGATTTGTAGGAGTTTTAATTTTTATTTTAATGTATCGTTTCATCCAGGCTTCTGATTTTAGAGAGCCTTTGCTTGAGTGCATGTATGTGTAAATAAAAAAGCCGACGCTCTGGAGATGTGGACACAAGTTTCATTCACTGTTTTTTAGGGGCTTGTTTAGTTGACATGGAAATTGTGTAAATGAAAAAAAAAATTACATGAAATTTGTAAAGATTTCTTTTAGATGTTTACGAGATATAAAATGAAAATAAAATAATTTTTCCACGTATTTTTGGTTCTTAAGAAATTTTTTTTTCTTATTTTCAATAGTTTCCGCCAATCATTCAGTAAAACCAATTATGGGTGTTCTCCGACGGGCTTTCATCTGCCCCTAATGCTTCCTCTCCCTCCTTGCACGGTCTCCACCTTCATCTATGATATGTTCCACCGTGTCAACTAACTCCCCTCGGTAACTACAAGGAGAGACCTGCCCGGCATCTATGGAGCAAGATTTGTCCCCATCCAATTCTAGTGTATAAAGGCGTGTTTCTTGTTTATTTTATAATCCAATTTCAGGATGTCATGGGTTTGGCATCAAGAACAAGGTCTATTGCCTAGAGACTCCTCTATAAGCGTTGGTGTTTGACATGGATATCAAGATTTGGTATCCTAGTGGTAAATATTACTGTTACATTCACTATCTCCACTCCCTTTGCACGCCATCTCGAGGTTCAGATACTATCTCGAGATTAAGATACCATGGGCATGCTGATATTGAGAGCCGCTTGCACCGTTAGCATAAAGTTATTTTTATATTTGCAGTATATTTATGTTTAAAATATATAAATAGTTTAATTTTATCTTGTCGCCTCTCTACCCTTGAGGACAAGGTTCTTTTAAGCGTAAGGGTATGATGTGTATTATGTACGTAGCGGTAGTAACCAACGAGGGAAGTAGTTCTTTTCTCGTTGTATAAACGGGAATCACATTGTATTTGGGAGAAAGCAAAGTAGTGTCTTCTTCCATTTTCTAAGGATCCATATTGTTTTTGTCTATCTTATCTCCCAATTTGGCCATGCATTTTCTTCCCCACTATCAAGAATATGAAATTTGTTCGTATCAGGTACTCCTTCCCCTTCACACTCCTCTAAATTCCTCAACCATTCGCAGTTTCCGATCCGGCACCCAGGTCACAAAGTTTGCTGTTTTTCATGTTTTTGCAGGTGCTTAGCAAGGAGGAAGCTCTAGTGCTGTACAAGAACATGGTGTTGGGTCCGTCGTTTGAGGATATGTGAGCCCAGACATACTACCGAGGCAAGATGTTCGACTTCATCCACCTCTACAACAGCAAGGGGTCCGTCTCCACCAAAGTCATCAACCTTCTCAACAAGGTTATATAAAACCCACGTTTCGAGATAGAGTTTTATATTCAAAATCGGTCGGTTTAACTGTTATTTTGAATCGAGTATGTTTCAGAACACGTGTACTGAGCCAACGCCTGGCGCGTGTATGAGCTATTAGGGGTCATACGTACCTAAGTATATGATGATAACATCATAAATACAGCAGAAAAAATAAGTTATCAGAATATATGAGAGTATGTAGCATTTTTTTTATTATGCAGCTTAATCGTAGAAATAATTTTAGGCCGTTTACCGCGTTAGGATGCGTTATAGGCAGTTTTGGGTGGGTTGATAGTTATAGAGCATGTCATTTGGATGTGGTGATGTTGTGTTATTTTAGGGAATTTTTCTCAATTTTTCTGGATTTTTTTAGAATTTATTTCGAATTAGATATTATTCTTCGCTCGATCATGAGACGAGTAAAGTACTATTTACAAGTATGCCACCGAGCTATTTTTCTTTTCCCGACACATCTCTCCACCCAAAACCCTAGCCGTTACCTTCCCCCACTTTGGTGGTCGCCACCGCTATTGCCAGCGCCGCTCGGACACCAATCAATGCTGCCCTGCCCCACCACGACATCGCTGTGCCGCCCCGAGCCCTCCCGGTCATCGTCCGGCCGTTGCCCGGCCTCCACAACTCGAGGAAGCCACGCCCGTGCGCTGCCTTCCGTCACTGATTGCACCGTCGGCGACCATCGCCGCCGTGATTGAGTGGTCGCCTCAACATTGTCGACCACTCATCGAGCTTCCCCGACTGGAGCGGAGCCCTTTGCCACCCATGCCGGCCGAATCTAGCCACCCACCACCGACGGCCCTATTTTTACCATTTTTTGGTGAGCCGCTACCTCCGTCGGCCATGTCGACTCCATAGATGCCTCGGGCTCGCCAAACCGGTTCCAATGGTACCCAATACCATCATTATCCGACCAGTAGATGCCGCCGGCAATTGTTGCCAAAAAATTGCTAGAAAGTTGCTAGAAAACCACTAAACCCGCCGGAAAACCACCGGAGCTCGCCGGAAAACCAGATTGATGGAATTCATCGAATCTTCCGCCGAGTTCATCCAGTCGAACCTGATCGAGCTTCAGACACCATTGAGCGCCGAATTTCAGGTTCGAAAAGCATGCACGATGAAACTCTAACCGTTGCGGATTGCAGATGACGCGAGGTATAATTACCTCTAATTTGATTAATTATAGTTGATGATTGTTAGCACAACATGTTAGGATTTATTGATTGATGTAATTAAGGCCTAATTACTAATGAGATGATAAGTGGCATGGTTGTATCAATTGTGAATGACGTGATAAGTTGCATGAGGTAGTTTGTAAAACCCCATTTTCCGGTTAGGGTTTTACCCGATTTGAGTTTTGCCCTATTCGGGTTAGTATCGAGTTGGTTCGAGCGATATCGAGCCAAACTAGTTTCAGATTATGAGTATGGGCCTAAATGGCCATATGAACATGTTATGGAGGCTGAGTATGCCCGACATGCAAATTATACTGAGGTATACTGATTTGTTTTTATGTATTAGACAGGATTTTAGGTCTAGATTTAGGCCGTTACGACGTATAGTATCCGTTTGGGATTTTTTTAGGTACATCATTTGCATGCATCATAGGAATTTTAGATCACTCGATTTATGCACCTGTGGGCCTAGTTTGATTGAGTTCAGTGTTTGAGGCCCATTTCGCCTCTAGAGTCAATTTCAGGACTCAAGTCGGTTTCGAGTTCGGACGGTCTCGATCCGAACTTGCCGCCATATCTATAGTGCGTGAACCCATAGGTGGGCCCCATTAGGCCATGAGTTGTCAGGCGTCCAAATCGTGCCACATGGCAAGATCGGAGCCGTCCACTCACCCTTATCTTCACCCATTGATTTCCAGGGTTTCCATGATTTTGAAATTTTCACTGTTACGCCGCCGCCACTTCGACT
>JAVDBV010059944.1:0-21505 GCA_032619315.1 Piper longum
ATTGACTCTATAGGAGGAAATCGAGGTAAGAAGGCTAAATTTGCCTCGAATACTGAATTCATTCAAACTGGGCCCACAGGGGCATAAATCGAGTGACCTCAAATTCCTATGATGCATGCAAATGATGTACCCATAAAATCCCAAACGGATACTAAACGCCGTAACGGCCTAAATCTAGGCCTAAAATCCTGTCTAACACATACAAACAAATGCGTATACCTGAGCATACATTGATAACTCGTGATCTTATAATTTGCATGTCGGGCATACTCAGCCTCCATAACATGTTCATACGGCCATTTAGGCCCATACTCATAATCTGAAACTAGTTTGGCTCGATCTGCTCAAACCAACTCGATACTGACCCAAATAGGGAAAACTTAAATCGGGTAAAACCCTAACCCAAAAATGGGGTTTTACATAATCTCTATATGCATAAGTTCAAACTCAATCTAGGATTGGGAACGGTCCTATGAATCTTAGCTTCGACTGCCCTAATATTCTAAATCTGATCACCCCCTTCATAGGAGATGTCTTTAGGTACATGAGCTCCCCAACTTGGAACTCTAGGTCCCTCCTTCGAGTATCATCATAACTCTTCTGTCAATCTTGAGTTGCCTTAAGCCTTTGTTGAATGAGTTTGACCTTTTCAGTTGCTTCCCTCATCATCTCAGGCCCGACTCTAACCGCTTCAGTAAACTCCAACCAAAATGATGGAGACCTGCAAGGCCTACCATATTAGGCTTCAAATGGTGTCATTCCTGTACTAGACTGGTAAGAGTTATTGTAGGTGAATTCTGCCAAGGCTAACTGTTTCTCCCAGTCTAATCCCTAGTCAAGGATGCCAGCTATCAACAAGTCTTCTAAAGTTTGAATAGTCCTCTCAATCTGACCATCAGTTTGGGGATGATATATTGTACTCAACTTGATTTGGGTCCCCATGGCTTTTTGGAAAGCTTCCTAAAAATGTGAGGTGAATAGGGGATCTCAGTCAAATCTTGCTAGGTATTCTGCTACCTTCACGATGTTATCGATAGACAATCTTGCTAGGTATTCTGCCACCTTCGTTGATTTCGTGGGGATGAAGTGAGCTGTCATAGTTAGTTGGTCCACAACCACCCATATGGAGTCATGCTTCTTCTGAGTCCTTGGGAGTTTTGCGATAAAATTGCAAGTGGCACACTCCCATTTCAAGGTAGGCATTTATAAAGGCTGCAACAATTCACTAGGTAGTTGATGTTGGGCTTTGATCAGTTGGCGAGTCTAACACTTGGAGACAAAATCTACAACATCCTTCTTGATTCCAATCCACCAGTAGGTTCGCTTTAAATCCTAATACATTTTAGTAACTCCAGGGTTTATCGAGAACTTTAAGCGATGAGCCTCCTCCTGGATATTCCGCCTCAGTGCATCATCCTTGAGTACACACAACCTCCCTCTAAATTTGATCACACTATTGGAATCAGCTATGATATCAAAAATTCTTTCCATCATTTCATTCAGCTCCTCATCATCCATTTGTGCTAGCTTAACACGATCAACCAAGTCATTTGAAATGACAAGATTTTCCAGTAACCCTGTTGATTGCTTCACAGGGTTGATAGCAACCACTTCTACTGACATAGCCCAAATTCTAGCTAGTTGTCGACCCTTGTCCACCTTGTCCTTTCGACTCAACGCGTCTGCTACAACGTTCACCTTTCCCGGGTGGTAGAAGAGTTGGAACTTATAATCCTTCACATATTCCATCTGCCAAAGGTTAAGGTCATTCTGGGTGAAGATATACTTCAACTCTTGTGGTCAGTGAAGACTTCAAATTGGGCTCCATACAAGTAGTGTCTCCAAATCTTCAAGGCAAAAACAAATGCTACTAGTTCCAAGTCATGGATTGTATAATTTTGTTCGTGAATCTTCAATTGACAAGAGGCATAGGCCACCACTTTGCCTCCATGCACAAGGACACATCCTAAACCTAACAGAAACGCATCACTAAAGACTACAAATCCTTCATTACCATTTGGCAGGTCAAGATTGGTGCAGTGGTCAAACTCTTCTTCAGAGATTGAAAACTCTCCTCACACTTACTACTCCAATCAAACTTGACTCCCTTCCTTATGAGCTAGGTCATTGGAGATGCTACCATGGAAAGTATTTAATGAATTTCCTATAGTATCCCGCTAAACCAAGAAAACTTCTGATGTCGGTGGCTGACTTGGGTTGTGGCCAATCAGAGACTGCTTTCACTTTGGATGGATCTACTGCAACTCCTGCCTTTGAAGTAATATGTTCGAGGAAGTTCACCTCCTTCAACCAGAAGCCACACTTTGAGAGCTTGGAAAATAGTTGATTCTCTTTTAAACCTTAAAGAGCAATGGACAGGTGTTTCACATGCTAGACCAGAATGTCATCCACAAACACAATAATAAACTTGTCCAAGTATGTGTGGAATATCATGCTCATGAGCGACATAAAGGCCGATGGTGCATTTGTTAGACCGAAAGGCATAACCAGGAACTCATAATGTCCATACCGAGTTCAGAAAACCATTTTCGGTATGTCTGACTCCTTTACTCGCAGTTGGTGATAACCAGACTGCAAGTCTATCTTAGAAAATACTTCGGCTATTTTTAGCTGATCAAACAAGTCATCAATCCTTGGTAAGGGGTACCAATTTTTGACTGTCACTTAATTGAGTTGGCGGTAGTCAATACACAGCCGAAGCGATCCATCCTTCTTCTTTACGAAAAGAACAAGGGCTCCCCAGGGTGAAGTACTTAGCCAGATGAAACCTGCCTACAACAACTCTTCTAGTTGACTCATTAATATTTTGAGTTATGTTGGAGCCATGTGGTAGGGTGCTTTAGAAATTGGTGTTATTCCAGGTGCTAGGTCAATGACGAACTTCACTGCTCGCTTAGAGATAGACCTCGAAGTTCATCTGGGAACACATCGGGAAACTCTGCTACACAGGAATCATGGACAAGTCCTTGGCTAGATGAAACTTGCCTACAACAACTCTTCTTTTGACTCTTTAATATTTTGAGTTATGCTGGAGCCATGCGGTAGGGTGCTTTAGAAATTGGTGTTATTCTAGGTGCTAGGTCAATGATGAACTTCACTACTCGCTTAGGAGATAGACCAGGAAGTTCATCTGGGAACACATCAGGAAACTCTGCTACCACAGGAATCATGGACAAGTCCTTGGGTTTAGACTCAGACTCAACTAAGTTAGCCATAAAGGATTTACAATCCTCACCAAATGATTTGATTGCCTCACCGATTGACACGATACAAGAAGATGGATCAGGCAATGACCCTTGGAAAATGACCCTCATCTCACAATTACAAGGTTTTCTCACCACTTTCTTCCCTTTACACTCAAGAAAAGCTTGGTGTGTAGACAACCAATCAATTCCCAATAGTACATCTTTAGCCCATACTTGATAAAGTTCTACACGTAGAGTTTTCCTTTTATATCTAAGAATAGGTTAGTCACTCACAATGGGGTGACTTCATCTTCTCCCATTGCAAAGGACTTGGATAACGGGGATGCTTGGAGTCCTAAATTCTTAACTAATCAAAATGAAATGAATGAATGTGTAGACCCCAAATCAAATAAAATATCCACAATGACTCATTGGATTAGAATTTTACCTCAAACAGTGTGATCATCCTCCTCAGTGTCCTCGATTTCAACCACATAAAGCTTCGCCTTCCCCTTGTCTGCCGATTGTAAAGGTGTCGGGTGGCAAATAGGAGCTGGTGCCTTGCCCTTCTTGGTCTGCTCCTGTTGTTGCATTGGAGGTTAACGACACTCCATCTACAAGTGTCTCGTCCTCCCGTAGTTGTATCACCCACGGGGCTCCCTGCATCTCCCTGAATGCATCTTGTTGCAATTACGGCATCATCTAAGTTGGGTATCTTCATGCTTCCTTTTAAGGCTCCCCTCTGTGTTACCCTAGTGGATCTGATGTTGGTGTCATGTTGGCTTGTTTTGGTTACTTAGAGGGTTGGCATTCTTGTGATGCGAAGTAACCTTCTCATGCTCCTGTGCAGTGTCGAACTCAAACACCAACTCCTAAGTAGTAGCTGAGTCAATCACCTCTGTTATCGTACTCCTTGGTACCGTAGCAATCTCACTCCTCAATTTTGGCTTCAACTCTAGAAGAATTTGTCAGCTCTGGCCTTTTCGGTTGCCAGAATCCCAGGTGCAAAACGCTCCAACTGTAAAAACTTCTTAGCATACTCCCAGACTCAGTCCTCCCCCAAGACTAGGTTGGCAAACTCTAGCGCTTTCTTCTAGACAATAGGCTCTGAAAAATACTGTCCATTGAAGGTTGCCACAAATTCTGCCTACATGATGGACGAGATCTTACATCGATGAAATGTGGTTTTCTCCATGGACTTGCACCAATAAGATGTTTCCTCATGAATCATGCACTCTGCCAATCTCACTTGATAGTGGTGGGGTATGGACAGAGCCCCAAAAGCTTGTTCTGTGATATTTATCCAGCTCTCAGCCTTCATGGGATCAATCCCTCCAACAAACACTTCAGCTCCACTCTTCCTTATATTTTCCACAGTATAGCAGCCACTATCATCATCAATTAACGGCAATACTTGTCGGACTACCGGTGGCACTTGGTTTGGAAGCTCCCCTCACTCGCCCGAGTCCACTAAACCAGCCCGCCCTTGGGCACTCCCCTGACCACTGTATGGGTTTATGCTGGGACCCGCTACTAAGTTCGAGGCACCATTTCCAACTACCACTCCCGATAATTGCTGGACAATATTCTGAACAACAGAGTTAGTATTTGTTGAAGCATGCACCAGTCCTTGTATAGCCGTCAGGATCTGGGCCAATACATTCTTTGCGTTCGAACTTGACTATGTAGATCAGCTTGACTGTTTATGCGTGCCTGCCATATGAAACATCGATTTTTTTTTTGTTGTGGTTCATTAATATGTTTTTCGGTTATGACTTGGGTTTATTAGATAAAAATTATATGTTCAAACTTGACTAAGTAGATTGGCTTGACTATCTACGCGTGCCTGCCATATGAAACATCGAATTTTTTTTCGTTATTGTTCATTGATATGTTTTTAGGTTATGACTTGGGTTTATTAGAGAAAAAATCGTTGATTAACAACACAAAACATTGAGAAAATATAAATACTGGACTTTTCAACAAGGTAATTGAGTCATAAATTGTGAACTAGTAGAAATCGGGCTTTGATACCACCTATAACGACCCAGTCCAAAGTACAACGCAACGGGCCTAAGTCATTTCTTTAAAAGTTATTAACCAAGTTAAAGATCTATAGTCCATTCTTACTTATAAATAGGATCTTACCCAAGTAGGTGTTAGATGTAGGACTAAGTTGAAGCATCTCACATAAGGTGTGAGATGAATTCCAAGCAAATCCATCACCATTTAACTAGGGTGTCAGATTTTATATCCAGAATCAAGGAACTAAGGTTTAAACCTTCATTCCTGCACATTCCATAATACAGACAATTTTAGCCACCTATATGATTTTTATTTAATTCAAAAACTCATACATTTACATTAGACAATTACAAAGTCCTTATGTAATTTTTTTTTATTAACCACATTTTAAGGGGCTCACAATGGAGCACAATCTCAGAGTAAATATATCACAAAATACATACAATGTGCATAGGGGTTTTGTTCAAGCCCTTGATGAGATCATTTACCACGGTGATTTTTCATATACTAGCCGACATCCTAACCTACATTCTTGCAAAAGATTGCATTAAAATACAAACTCAAATAGGGTGGAAAATTTGGGGAAAGTAGCAGGTAGGCTACTAAAAAGAGTAAAACTGCCACCTTTTACTAATTTTGGCTCTCATACATGCTCATAGAGGCTACTATAGACAAAACATGCTTCACAAAACTTTTAGATCTACTCCTTAGAAACATAACAAGACCAAGATCATGCAAAACTAACATCCACAATGCATGATATGATTTTTCTACCAAAATAGTACATAACAGTGAGCATACCATAATTAGAAAATCATAACTATTTTTATACAATTCCAAATTAAAAATGAGATGAAATTAAGTTATAAATGCTCCTTATCTATAGATCTACTAAATAAAATATTAGAAAATAAAAACACAACACAACATCAAGCAAACAAACAAATACACAGACATTAGCTATGAGGAAAAAGGTGAGACCTTTACCTCACAAGGGGTTAGGAGGAGTCACTTGGGGCTTCCCAACCCAAGACCTTCAATTCTTAGGGCTTTGGCTAGGCTTGGAGAGGGCTAGGAAGTGTCTTGGAAGGCTGGGAAAGAAGTGGAGAAGTAAAGGAGGAAGGGGAAGGGCAAAGCAAAAGGATCAAAGGGTGGAAAATGAGGGAGAAGGGGAAAATTTATAGAGAATGGAAAAGGTCCCATCACATGGGCGTTACCTTTGCGCTGGCCTCTACAAGACAGACCCTGGAAAGCGAGAAAATTTGGGCATGTGCTTGCTAAACCGAATCGCATGTAAGTTTAAGTCAACTTTTGGGCGCAAAGGTCCTGGCGCAAGCGCCTTTAGGCTAGAAAATGAAGAACGAAAATTCAAATATGGGCGCAAGGGTGCTGGCGCAGCACCTTTGCATCCAAAATTTAATTGGGAAAACTATAAGTCCTTGCGTAATGGTGTTGGCAAAGCGCCTTTGCCCTTGGACTGTTTGTCACGCACCTAGGGTTTTCACCCTATGACAGTCGGGTCAAAAACTGCGTTGTGGGTCTCTTAGGGGCTAGGATTGATCGAAAGGGTTTCAACACACGTCAAACAATCTAGACTTTCAAGAGACTCGCTTTAGACTTAACTAGGCTTGACACGACCCAAAATCCAAAACAAAAGTCGTGGCAACGTTGCATCCAATCGGATTAGCCAAACACTAGCGGAGGCTAGGGCCTTGGCTCAAACACACACCATACCACGCATAGAATCATGGCAAAAAGAGCCAAACAAACTACTTGGTCTGGGTCAAAAACTAACCGGCACAAAACATCAAGTGAAAGGCCCGACTTTTACAACTTCCCCCATTTAGGAAAATTCCATCCTCGAAATTCACCTAAGGGATCACACACATCAAAAGAAACACATGCAGAACTACATTATACACCCAACATGCTCTCAAAAGTAGGTGTGTGCTAAAACCTCGTGTCGCGCTTCGTCCAAATAAGAATAACAGGGCCACGTGGGGCAAGTTGCTCAGCTGGATGAATCTCTTGTTCGCACATCTCCATGCTGGCTTTTGAATTCTTGGAACTAAAATAGTGACATCTATCATGATGTCTCATATGACAGCATGTTAGTAGGTAGCACCTTGATAGCAAGGCAAATACACTTGGTTGGGGTATCTCTAGGCTTCCTCAGGGTCACCTACGTAGCACCTCAATCCGTTGGAAGGTCACCAATAAGAATTGCTTAATCACAATAGGGCCACCTCTCACACACACTCTAATGGTAAGAGTGGTCCCGGCCGCGGTCAACACCACTAAGTCGTATCCTAAATCATCTATCGGCACACCAATCCCATCTAAGAATGAAAGAAAGTGCAACAATAGTTTTCTCTCCTACTGTTTGTAAGAAAAAAATATTTTTGATACAAAAAAAAGCTCCTTTACAACTATTTTTCAATAAAAAATGCAAAGAAATAAGAGAGTATAAATGATACCATATAAATTTTCTTTTCTTTTCACTAAATACATGAAATTTTTTTTGAAAAAGTACTTTTCCCCTTTCTCACATCTTATCTAATGCCTAACTACAATAAAAGGAAGAATTTTTTTTTTCAGATTTGCTCTAAAAAGATTTTTTTTCTCCTATATTGCTTATATGTAGGTATAACTTCTTAGAAAGGGGTACTCTTATAGAATACTTTCGGTATAAAATGATGTTATCTTCAGAAAAGCTACCAGATGTGTCTAATTACAAAAGTGTGCATTCTTTGAATTGTAATTCTCTAAATTAAATAGTTTTATTATAGATTTCACCTTTTTTTAATATGAAAATTTCTGTCCAAATATTTTTAATAAATCTTGAACATTTTTTAAATATTTATTTGTTCTTATTGAAGTTAAAAATGTTGTTTTTTTTATTTTTTTGTTTATTTTTGTTATTAAACTAGTTTTATTAAATTATACAATAATATTTTTATTCTATTATTATCATTTTTATATTATTTTAAAAACCGAGTGACCAACCATTACAAAATTTTTTTATGTATGTTATTGTTTAATATTTTTTTGTTTCTCTTGTATTTCTTTTGATTGTCATAGCTTTTTTTATTTGATTTTAAGATTGAGGCCCTATTAAGTTCTTATATGAAGGATAATTTTTTTTCTCTTCGTAACATAAAATGTTCTTAGCTGAAGAATACTTTTTCTCTTTCATAACATAAAACGGTTGGAAATTCATCCAAATCAAATAAATAGGGTATGTAATTTTGGCTTTTTTTTTTAAGGTCATCGGTATGCCCCCACAAAAAATAAAAATAAAATAAAATAATTAAAAAAAAAGAAAAAAACTAACTTTTCCGTTGGAAAAATTTGCAAACTAATGACCTCTCTCACTGGCCTTGCTGCAGGACACCGCCTTCGGTTTCATTCCCCCCAAAAACCGCCCACGCACGATACCCTCCCTTCCCCAAAACCAGCAGCTATTCTCCCATTTCTTCGATTACCCTTTCCCACCCAATCCTTCCTTCTCTCTCCTTCTACAACACCCTCTCCCCATTCCCCCTGCTCTTCCATACCTTCTGGAAGCTACTAGTGTGTTTTTAGGATCACCAACGCCGCACCATGGATGGGCTGCCTACATCCGATCACAAGGTCTCCTCTGCAGAGCACGGCTATGTGCTCGAAGACGTCCCTCATCTCACCGACTACATTCGTGATCTTCCTGTACGTTATATCTTTTTTCTTTTTCTTTGTTTAATCGTTTAATTTTTGACATAGCCACATTCCAACATACATGCAAGTGTCCATAGTCCATCACTTTTCTGTTTCACCTAAAATCTTGATCTGTTTTTCTTTTTCTTATTAAGATTTCGCTTTGTGAAATTGGATTCCGGTTGTCAAAGAATTTTGTTCCGCCTTTCTCTCATTAGGTGGGATGTTAGGAGTAATCCCGTGAAGCGAGATTTTAGATGTTTTTTATTTTACTATATTTTATGGGAGTTTGAGTGTGTGAGTTTCAAAATTTGAGTCACATTAGCGGTTTAGCTTTGTCTTTGTTAGGCATGGTCTAGGATGGATCCCCATTTTGAATATCAATACTTGTTTACTGCCCAGTCGCTGTTTATTGCTATAGCTTCCTGAGGCATGATCTAGGATGGATTCTTATGTTAAATGTCCAGTATTAGTGTCTTAGCTAGCCATTGCCTGTGGTCCTCTCATTTAGATTATATTTGTTTTTTTTGGTTGTTCAATGCTATTTTGATGCTTTGGAGTGTAATGAATTAAAGTGATGCAGACATATTCCAATCCATTGCAAGACAACCCAGCATACTCGGTTGTTAAGTAAGTATATTTATACAATTGTAGGCAGTGCTTTCTTTCATAGATGAGCAAGCACCTAGCAACGGCTTTATATACATTTTTTCTGAAATCGGGTTTTGTGTGTATCCTGTGGCAGGCAGTATTTTGTTAACCCAGATGACACTGTCGCTCAAAAGGTTGAGCCAAAATCTCTTTTCTATTCTCATTTGATGTTTTCTTATGCAACACTGAATCATTTGGATACATTTTTAATACACACGATCATGCTTCTTGTTCTTATGGTTATTTGTACAACAGATAGTTGTGCAGAAGACCAGTCCAAGAGGGATACACTTTCGACGTGCTGGCCCACGCGAGAGGGTTTGTTACCTCCACATACTTTTTCCTTTACATGTTGATTGTGTTCAACAAGCTAACATTTGCAGGACAGGTTTACTTTGAATCAGATGAAGTTCAGGCTTGCATTGTCACATGCGGGGGACTATGTCCAGGGCTTAACACAGTGATTAGGGAAATAGTGTGTGGTCTGCATTATATGTATGGAGTTGATCAAGTTCTTGGGATAGAGGTAATATATGTATCACTAAGTTTTTCTGTGCTCTTGCATTTCTTTTTACTGCGTCCATTTACATTTTTATAATTCTTTTTCTTTTAACTTGGAGATTAGTAGCAGCTGAATATTGTTATTGTATGAGAGATATACTCATCTGCTTAGAGATATATTTTTAATGGCTGTAATCATATTATTTAGGGAGGATACAGGGGCTTTTATGCACGGAATACTATTCCTTTAACATCCAAGTTTGTGAATGACATCCATAAGCGTGGTGGAACTGTTCTTGGCACTTCCAGAGGTGGTCACGATACTTCGAAAATTGTTGATAGTATTCAAGACCGGGGAATTAATCAGGCAAGTACATGGAAATCTATCATTTACATTTTTTTTTTTCTATAACAAACAGACATGGTGCTGGAATCATGCTTATTTTCCATCCATCCAGGTGTATATTATTGGAGGCGATGGTACACAGAAAGGAGCATCTGTAATATTTGAGGTAGATAAGTTTGCAAATTCGTTGTTGCTGAATTTTATATTTACTGTGTTTGCTGTTTTTGATTTCCAACAGATATCATTACTGTAATTTACACGTTTGTATGTAGGATGATATCATTTTTTGACAAGATCTATTTTCTGCATACATTTCATGTTCCTTATCTATCACCAACAGGAAATCAAAAGACGTGGGCTTAAGGTTGCTGTTGCTGGGATTCCAAAAACCATTGATAATGATATACCGGTATATTACTGCCCTTTACTGGTTTTGTAATCTCTGGGTCAGTTCATGTTTTATGTGTAGCAATTGCAAAATAAAGAATTATTCTCTATTCTTTAGGTTATTGACAAATCATTTGGTTTTGACACTGCTGTGGAAGAGGCACAAAGGGCTATCAATGCTGCACATGTAGAAGCTGAAAGTATGGAGAATGGAGTGGGTCTTGTGAAGCTAATGGGACGTTACAGCGGTAGGTTTAGTGCTCAATTTTATTACATTTCTACTCGTAAGGCGAAGTTTAAAAGAGATGCTAGAACTACACAAAGTTTTAGGCTTCTAGTGTGCTTGTTCCCTGGTTTTATACAGATAGATAACTGTTACATTATTCAGCTCATATTACTTGGTTTTAGAAAGGTTTAAAGGGGTGGGTCAAAGAAGATGACTTATATTGATTGTGATTGTTGAAAATCAAAACTGGATAAAAAGAATTAGAAGAATCAGAAGTTTTAGAAAAAAAAACTTTATTATTCTAATTTGCTTGTGTTGGGGTTTCTTGATCATGATCATTTACATCCTATTATCAGTAAAGATGGGGCGAATACATTGGATGGTTTGCAATGTTATCTAGAAAATTGTTGGAAGCCTATTGAGGGTCGGGAATACAAAATCTAATGGTGATACATGTATCTCCTTTATGCCTATATGTTGGCCATGCTGTCACTAAAAATGTTCAATATGACCAAAAGCCATTAGTAGGGCTACTAGCCAAGCAAGTCAGATCATGAATATTTGGTGTTCAGCCCGGTTTGACTCGACTCAAACCTCGACATAAAGATGCTTGAGCTCAAGCCGAGCTTGAGCACTATGGTATTTGACTTGACTTGATTCAAAATTATTTGTGTTTGACTCAAACTTGCCAAGCTAGTAATCTGTTTGTCATATAGTAAATTCGAGCTTGAGTCAAGCTCGAACAATGAAGTTTAATTTTGAGTCAAGGTCAAGCACCAGTGTTGAAAATTCAATTAAACTCGAGTCGAATTTGAACTAGCTTTGAGCATAATCAAGTTGAGCTTGAGCGAGCAAGTCAAGCTCGATTAGCAACCCTAGCCGTTAGTGCATAGTTGGGCTTTTAATTAGAGGTGAAAAGAGTAGAACTAGTATGTGGCTTATGGAGTTGGATTTTCAGATGTGGAAAAAAGGAGAAACAGAGAGGTGGATAGAGGTTTAGCAATAGTTTTTGCCATCTTAGCAGGATCTTGTCAAACTCAATTTACTAACTTGCTTACTACTTGAATCAAGGCCACAAGATAACACGTACATGATTAAGATGACAGATTCGATATTAAAGCATGAAACATTGTGGAATAATACTAATATAACATATTGTTTTCATTTAGTAAACATGTATAACCAAAACATATGTCCCCAATATCCAAATATAAATATATTTGTCCGAGTACCATCTTAGCAAAAGTCTACTAATACTGTTATCCTAATATGTAGATAAAGGAAATGAAATAAATAAAATCCTAATTGTTGAGTTTCTCCATTTCATTGCTCTAAAGGCGTTCTAATACATGCATACAAAACAAACTTTGTCCACTCAGTATTGATATCAATACTGAGTTCACTACTTATATTATGGTAAAAAATAATAAAAAATAAGACTAAGTTACGATTGATCAAATACAAAGGAAAATCGAGTAAAACATCAATCAGACCTTGCACTGACTAGACATAACATTACATAAACTGATAAGATGCACTTGTGTACAATTGAACATAGCATGAAACTGAATTTAACTGATAAGCTGGTTAGCACTACTTATTTGACTAACTGGTAAGTCCTAGTAGGTTAACATACTAAACTCAACATGGAAGCATGAGTGAGTTAATTACCCATGTGACTTACTTGTAAGTCTTGGTAAGTTCACTTAACTGAAATACATGAATATTGTGTTCAATACCAACCTTGGAAAGCACGGAGAAAAACATAAAACACATAAAAAACTAAAAAGAATATGTTTCAGCACCTTGGCACTTAAACATAAACTGATTATTTGGCATCTTGGGACCGACTATGAGTTATTGCATCTTAACTCGTGTTGGGAAGTACGATGGTGACCACAAGACCCGGTGAAATTAAATAAACCACCAATGATCACTAGTGTCGTTAAGATAGGAGCTAGGAACGTGGAATTTGGCTCAGCGTGCTTACTGAGCCATTACGTAAATTTAAATAAAACAATGTGAAAATATGTTGTTAAAGCTAGGCCTTGTATGCTTTGACTTAACACGTGAAAACCTTGAGCCTTAGCTTCTTCATATTGATATGCTAATAGCACGAATATTGATAGCATGATAACTGGTAACTTATTACATGATAACATGTTGAAAACTAGTTTCAAATATCAATTAATCCGTTTAATCATCTTAAAACTAAGGATCATAAAAGTCTCCAACAACAAATAAACAATGGACCTGATTTACATGCTGCTCCGAGCTCCTAATGCTTAGCTGTGAACATTCTAGTTTGAACAACAATAAAAAACTATGTCAAAATCTAGACTAACTTACACTTGCCTGTCTGTTATGCCATGATTTGGACATGATGACTATATCATACATGTTAACAACAATTATAACAAGCATATATCATATGAACTTTATACAATGATTAAATAATCATTCATAACATACACGAAGCAGAAGTATGAAAATAACATGAAATTTGGATTAGTGTTTCAGCACTGCGGCGCTATACTTGAGTGCTACAGCATTGTGGTCCCGGCTTGAATTTTCTAAAGGTGAAGTCCGCGACTCTCAATACATGGAGTACGAGTGTAGTAGCATTGGACCATGCGCAAACATATGTTAAGTGAATGTTGTGATGCTGATTGCCCCTGGAATGGGTATCATGGCATTGGCTCCCTTCAACGCCATCGCGTATATGCAGTGCTTTGGCGCTACGACTTGGGTTTCCAATCTGAATTTGTTTATCTTTTCCTTTTTTGTGCAATTTTTAACAAATCATGGGTTATAAGAGGTTTTTAATATTTAATGATTTAGCCTACCTTCTCATGATTTTAATTTAGAGGAAATATTGCATGTAAACGGTGAACTAGTTCTAACTTGCCACAAATCTACAATTCATAAATGGATCACTGTTCAATCATAGGAATTACTTGTGAATCCTATTTTCAGTAAGTCTAAACATAAAATCGCATCTTAAACATTAATTTGATTTATTTTACAAAAAAATATATGCATTGACTATGAAGTAAAACATTTATGGAACATGAGACAACACATACATCAAATAGAAATATGGAATATGATCATGATGCATGAATATACATGATTATTCATTTCAGTTCTGATTACAACCTCTTTTTTGGTGAATAGGCCTAGAACTCTCTTGCAAAACCTACTCCACATGATTGAACAAGAGAGGGAAGTTTGTGTAGAGAGAGAGAGAGGTGCCGTTGAAGGAAGAGAAAAGTGATAGAGGGCAGACATGGGTAGAAAAAGAAGACTAGGTTGTCGTCCTCTATCCTTAAATACAAAACCCCTTTTCCATAATTCTTTAAACATCCTCCAACTAAACTAAAATGACTATTCTATCCCTAAATCTCCTATACGGATCCTAAGTGGGGAGACTTGGACGAACTTGCCCATAACCATTGACAAAAATCGACTATTGAGTCCAAATAGGATCTTTGGTTGCCTGAACATGTTTAGCTTCACTTAAATCTACCTCTTGTTTTATAACAAGTGCTTACCATCTTGAATTACTAATTTTTACTAACGGACATTCTATTGGTGATAGACTTGGTTCCCATGTGATCATGTTCTTCTTGCTTATCATAACTTTACCTAATTTGATTACTTATTACTTAGAATTTTACTTTGGCCGATTATTCCCTAACATGACAGAGCATTAGATATCGATTCAATATGATTGTACTTAATATAATCAACCACATTGAAAATTTCTAAGTATTTGATATTAATCATGACTAAATATGCAAAGAAAAATTTTATGGACTGAAAAATAAAGAGTTTACTGTTGATGTCTACTCTTCAAGAGAAGAAAATAAAGTCTAAGTAATAATGGTAAAAGTACCGATTATTACATGGGGAAAATAAAGGAGGAAAGGATAGGTTTGAGATGACAGCATGACTACGATAGGAGGGTAGTGCTCACTGGGGAGGGAATGGTCGCATGTGGATTTCGGTTTCTATGGGTGGGGTTTGCGACTTCTTGTTTGGCTATTAAGACCACTTGCATTTCTTTATTGCAGCATGCTTGCACATATAACTCACTCGAATGTCTTTTTTCAAAATATATATATATATATATATATATATTATTTTTTATTTCTTGCTGCATGAGTGTCATTGGTGTGAATAATTTGTATCAGACGGCTGTCTGTTTTCTAAGAGACTCTGCAGCTCTTTTTCTCATGTATGCAATAATCTCATGCATACTAAATGGCGTGAATTTTGATATTTTATTGTATGAGTGTTATTAACATGAAATGTTGTTTAATGATAACACGGTAAATATAAAGTATCACATTCTTACATTTTATCATAATTATTTATATACATTTGAATATTTTACAAAAATCATTGATATATCTTCAAAATGTCCATCCGACACAATGGTATCTGATATTACCAATCTTGATGCTCAGATTTTTATGTGATTCTTTAGCTGTTCATACATTGATTTGACGATATAAAATCCATGCAAAATGAAGTGGAAAGTTTTATTGGCTGGCTCATGTTATTACCTGCATAATGGCTGACACGTTTTGGAATCTAGCACAGAAGGTTTGTGCACTCAATGTCTCTTTTCCCTGCAGGTTTTATCGCAATGTATGCAACTCTTGCTAGCCGAGATGTGGTAACGTTTTTCTTTTCTTTTCTTTTTTTTTTTAAAATTCAAATTGACATTGTTACGCTGGATTTCACATTTAAGTTCTTTTTTCATTCCTGTGATAAGGAAATTTTGAACATGTGCCTCTAGGATTGTTGCCTGATCCCTGAATTACCATTTTACTTGGAAGGGGTGGGAGGACTTTTTGAGTTCATGGAAAAGCGGTTAAGAGAGAATGGGCATATGGTAATAGTTGTCGCTGAGGGAGCAGGGCAAGAACTTGTAGCTGAAACTATGAGATTAATGAGTGAGCAAGATGCATCAGGGAATAAACAACTTCTTGATGTGGGACATTGGTTATCTGATAAGATAAAGGTCCGTTTCTCTAATTATATGGGCTTTAAAAATCTCTATATTGATTGATGGTCTCTATATTGATTGATGGTAAGTAGCAAGTAACCTTGCCCTGTTTTACAGGATCATTTTACCAAGACACATAAAATGGTGATAAACCTCAAATACATTGGTAAACATTTGTACAAGAAAAATCCTTTTTTCCCTAATCTTAAGCTTTGAATATTTTATTGATGTGTCTGACAAATAGGTCTTCAAGTGTAGATCCAACATATATGATCCGTGCTGTGCCAGGCAATGCATCTGATAACGTATACTGCACCCTTCTTGCTCATAGTGCAATTCATGGCGCTATGGCTGGTTACACAGGCTTCACTGTTGGACCTGTCAATGGTAGACATGCCTACATCCCTTTCAATGTAAGTCTCATGATACCAAGATACATTTTCTTGGAAAGCAGAATCATAATTCTGCCTAATACACTGTAATCATGATGCTGTAGATTGCAAGTGATTCAGCTTAGTTCTGCAATTCTCAATTCCACATCATCTATTTTATTTTTCTTTTTTTTTTTTAAAAAAAAATTTCTGATATGTTTTATACTTGTTACCTCTTATGTGGGTGCAGCGTGTGACAGAGACTCAAAATAAAGTAGTTATAACTGATAGGATGTGGGCTAGACTGCTTTCTTCAACTAATCAGCCAAGTTTTCTCATTGGGAAGGATATGCCAAAGGATAAAACTGATTCAGAATCTCAGACTCAGTTGTTGGATGGATAAATATGAAAACTGCAGGGATTATTAATATATTAGTTTGGCTGTTAATGGTATTGCTATTAGCACAGTGAAAACAGGTGATTTTTCATTTATCATTTCAGGGTTCCGGGACTGTTTTGGTTCTCAGACTCGGATGGATAAATCTGAAAACTGCAGGGATTATTAATATATTAGTTTGGCTGTTAATGGCATAGGTATTAGCACAGTGAAAACGGATGATTTTTCATTTATTATTTCAGGGTTCCGGGACTGATTTGGTTCTGAGTTTTGTCACATTCCCTCTCCAATTCTCATTATGAGGCTGTAAAAAACATGAATCATATACCAGTATTGCATTCTGAGGCATTTCCTTATTTGATAAAGTATGACGGTAGCAGCAGGACACATTTAACTGTTTTGCAAACTTCCGAGGCGATAACTGGTTTATTGTAATCAAAATGAGGATGTTTAGATCTGACTTATAATTTTGTCTTCTCAGTATGCATGGCTAGTAGCGAGTTTTGTACTGATCATTTTTCCAAGCATATTGTACCATTCACCCTATGCTTTTAAACGCGTCTTCTATTAAAAGTTTGATGTTACGAGTTGGATTTCTCGCAAAAGAAATTTTGTTGTTAATAATCTTGCACGTAAAGCTAGGATCAGTCGATTGCTTTCCTTTTGAGCTAAAAAATAAATTTTACGAAGAACAAAGAGAACGCTTGAGTCGGTATGGATTTCAATCCGGGTTGAGCCGAGCACATTATGTATAAAATAATCAGGTCAGGAATCAGACTAGAGATTGGGCGTATCCAATTTGTACCAAACTGAATAGAGCTTTTCAAAATTATCTAGTCTTATAAATAAAAGAGAAACTAAATATTAACTTGAAATTAAAAGTAAAAAAATAGTCAAGATACAATTTTTTTAAAAAAAATACAAAAAATATTTCTTACAAAAAGTTATGAATTTCGTTAGCTACAGTTTATTAAAAAATAAATATAAAATCTTTCTTTCGTGATCACATGTTTAAATTTCGTTAATTTTAATTTTTTAAAAAAAAATTAATAAAAACAATATTTAAAATAAAAAGTATCACATTCAAATCCTGTTAATTTCAACTTCTATCTCTTAACCTTAACCTTTAACTTTTAACTTCCGAACGAAAATCTATCTAATTTTTTTAAAAAATAATATAATTAAAAAAACAATTATAATTTATCATTTTATTTAAAAAAATATATCTTTAGCATCAATTAAAATCTATATCTAAAATATTAAATTATTACAAACTTATAAATTATTACATCAGGTCTTATTATTCAACAAAAATTATACATAAAATTAAAATTTATCCGATACAGATAGTCTTGCCTAATATATTTAATCAAAGAAAGCTTAGTTTTGATGGGTCAATTCCTCCATCTGGTTTTGTTCAAGGCATCGCGCAGATTTGCCATTTCTGAAAGATAATGATCAAAATATTTGTTTCCAATTGTAGAAAAACAAAATTAACATTCACCCAGAGCCAAAATTGGCAGGGAACTAGTTGTTAACAGGTTTGTCGATAAAAAACTGATAGATGGCAAATTTATCTAATCCCTCAAAAACAACAAATCCCACAAAAGAAATTATGTCCGCCATGAAACCAAACTGTTAAACTCATAATTTTGTTGCAATTCAACACTGACATTTGATAATTTCCTCTATATTACTCCATAATTTTCTGTTAGCAATTGTTTTTTCTCATCGATTGAGGACGGGAATCAAAACATCCCAAGATAAGTGAACGATGCATAAAAGTTTTCTCGAAAATTAGGGATAATTATTCCATCCAAGTTATCAAAAGCTTATCACGAAGAAATCAGAAAGCAACGTATTACACAGTACTTGCACAACTCAACGACCCACTAACAAAGACGCACTTATTTCTCTGTACAATAACTAAATAGCACCAGCGTGGTAAGCATATATAAGACCGCTAGGATCACGAATCTTATCTTTGGCCATCAATTATTCACTACTAGTTGCTCGCCCTTCACATCGCTCTCGGGCTCTTCAAAGTTGGGATCTTTGGCATCGACAGCGCCCTGATCAAACCAGGCATCCTCGTCCGAGAGGCGATCGCCGGACCAAGTGAACTTGCCGCCGTGACCTCCCTTCTTGGGGGCTCCGCCTACGCCCGTCGCCGATTTCCGATCCAAGCGAACATCGTGAGCGGCCTTCGTGATCGGCCGTGCTTTGGGATCAGGCTTCATTGTCGCCGCGGACAAAGGATTGCAGCAGGGCTGGCTATGACTATCAAAATAATGTGGTTTTTCTGTTACGTAAATAGTCCTTGCCCCCTGTGCGTAAGGGCTCCACGTATGGATAAGGATGACAACCGCAAACATTCTAAAAAATAAAAAAATCTCCGCTATCATATTTTAGAGAATTTTGTTTCAAAATTTACGGTTTAAGAGACCTATATCAATACTTATTATTTAAAGGAATTAAAATTAAAATTGATGACTTTGTCCTCAATTTTGGATTGAGTTAAAACTTAAAAACTAGTCGATGCACGGTATGATATAACTTTTAACCATTTATTACTTTTTAGAATAACTTTAAATTGACGTAGAATATAATGCACTTAAATTAAAAAATATATATATAATATTTTTCTATTATTTGATTTGTATTATAATAGATATTTAGTTATTGTAGTCTCATATATTGTATCTGATTTGAAAATTCTTCATATATTACTATTTATTAATTAGTTGATATTGATTAAATTTTTAATTTCATAAATCTCATTATTTAAGATTTGATAAACTTTAACTAGCGCTTCATTTTATATGGTTTAGATTTTTTATTTCTAATTATAATACTAAAAGGGTCAAATTATAATTTAATTCACCTTTATAAATTGGAAATAAAAAATAATATTTAAAAATGCCTAGGGTATACATGGCATATCTTATTTATTTGTAATGCTTTATTTATATCATGTACATACTTATTTTGTTTATTCATGTATTCGACTATTCTTAAGTGATTTAGATTTTTACATACATTTAATTGACTTAATATAAATGCACTTTGATTAATAGTTTTTTTATCATGCTTATTTATAATACTTGATTTGTATTATAGTAGATATTTATTTTTTTATAGTCTTATCTATTATATTTATTTTTAAAATTTTAATACATTATTATTTATTAATTAATTGATATTCATCAATATGTTAATTTGAGGAACTGCATATTTAAAAACTATTTAACTGTAAATAAAGTCTAGTTTTGATGATTTAGATTTTCTACCATTATTTGTAAAGGAATAATAATTTAATTTACTTTTATGAATTGGAAAGAAATAGTTATATTGTGAAATAGTTAGTGGATTTGTGGGTGGATCCTAATTAAAATATTTTTAATGAGAAACTTATTATACTCTTGTAAATAAGAAATAACGGACAATATTATAAATTTGTACACCTCGAATTTGGTTCACCTAAGAACCGAATTAAAAATGTTATGATTGAATTGAGTCATGTGTAAAGTTATTAGTTAGTAAGACTCAATCGATAAAATAGATCGATACAAGACATTGTTAATTATGCGTCGAAAGATATCAAATATAAATACAAGTATGAAAGAAAATAATTGCAATGAGTTCAAATGTGTATAACGTTTATCTGTCCTCCTACCAAAGTCAACTCAAGATGCAAAACCTATATATATAATATAAAAAACGTCGTAATGAGTTTTATTGGTTCGAAATATAATTAGTACAAATTTACAAATGAGTATTACATTACCCACAAAATCTTATTAAACTTCAGAATTGCCTCATACTAGGCAGTAAGCAAACATACTTAAACAAGTGTCGGCTCGTATGCACGGCTAATATTATATTCATACATACAATGCTTACACCTTGACATCCTCCATATTACACCCGCCACGGTACTCGAGTGGCAAAATGAACGGTTAACTTAATGCTACAAGTTTCGGAAATGTGCTACATTACGCAGTACCCTCATACACGTCACTACCTCATAATTTGAAGGAGTACGAGTGCAGTCCATATATATCTCCATACAGCTCACTCTCTTATTCATGAAATCTATAAAAATGCACACACTTATATAATAGGTTTATAAAAGATGGTTGTATCATATATTTCTAGGGTTTAAGTTCGAAAACCAACAAGAGATTTCATCCATATTGTTTTATTAAACATGTGTAGAAAACATGGTTAAATAGCCCAACATCGGAGGGATCCGATAAAACACCGCCGATGCCACCCCACGGCTAAAATTAAATTAAACTCGGCACATAGTGAATCAACTAGAGATCAAGAAGGAGTCATGCGAACCTTTCGTCTAAGCTTCAAGCGTGTATGAAATCTAAAGCGAGTTCGGACTCTAAAACCTACATAGGAACCCACAACTAAATAAAATATTGATATCTCTATATGATGCATGCTCATAGTATGTGCTCATATCATCAATACATCCTAATAAAGAAAATCTTGTTAACAAACCTATAACTAAACATGTGGCACGCAAATCGAAATATGATAATAAATAATAAATAAATAAAAAATAAAGAAATGCACTCATAGATAATTAGATAAATAATAAATACATGAACATAAATAATACTCTAATCATATATATATATATATATATATAATTATACTATATAAATACA
>JAVDBV010059945.1:0-16964 GCA_032619315.1 Piper longum
CTCTTCTTCTCGTTCTCCTTCTAACGCCTTTCTCTTAACACCTTCCTCTCGTTCTGATCTGCTCAGAGAGAACGAGATTGATTGGATACAATGGATGGGTATTTGGTCTTCTCCTTGTGTTGTTTTGTAGCCTTTGTCTGTTGGTCTTGGCTGATCTCGCTCCGTCGCCGCAAGCCCGGACTCCCACCGGGGAGTTTTGGCTTGCCGGTGGTCGGGGAGACGCTGCAGCTGATATCGGCCTATAAGACGGAGGACCCGGAGCCGTTCATCGACGAGCGGGTCCGGCGGAACGGCCGGGTGTTTGTGACGCACGTGTTCGGGGAGCCGACGGTGTTTGTGACGGATCCCGACGCTAATCGGACGGTGCTGCAGAACGAGGGGAAGCTGTTTGAATGCAGCTACCCCAGCTCCATCTCCAACCTCCTCGGCCGCCATTCCCTCCTACTCATGAAGGGCGGCCTCCACAAGAAGATGCATTCGCTCACCATGAGCTTCGCCAACTCCGCCATCATCCGCGACCACCTCCTCCCCGACATCGATCGCCTTGTCCGGTGCAACGTCGCCTCTTGGGAAGGGAGGATTGTCCGCCTCCTTGACGAGACCAAAAAAGTACGATGCCAATTATGTCGTCTTATAATACCATAGATTACTCACTCATTTTTTTATTAATGTGCATGGGTATCCAATATTTTTTAGAGTTTGTAGTATTAAAAAAATCTGTCTCAATAATTAGCGGGAACTTATTATCTTATTGATTGAATAGATTACGTTTGAGCTAACCGTCAAGCAGCTGATGAGTATTGATCCGGGGGAGTGGACAGAGAAGTTGAGGAAGGAGTACCTTCTCCTCATTGAAGGCTTCTTCTCCATACCCTTACCCCTCTTCTTCACCACCTACGGCCGAGCTCTCAAGGTGGACATATATTTTTCAAGTTTTTTCTTTCTACCACAATTATCAAGAAGCTCTGTGACTGGTACTTCCAGGCTAGGAGAAAAGTTGCCGAGACCTTGACATCAATAGTGAAGCAAAGATCAGAAGATGAGGGGCGAAAGAAGGACATGTTGGCTGCTCTAATAGAGAGCGAGCAAGGCTTCTCGGAGGAGGAGACGGTGGACTTCTTGTTGGCACTCTTGGTCGCCGGCTACGAGACCACCTCCACCATCATGACCCTCGCCGTCAAGTTCCTCTCCGAGAACCCCCTCGCCCTCTCCCACATCAAGGTCCGTACTATGATCATCATCGTCATCGTCGCTGCCATATTATTTATTTTTCGGGCGTCGACGAAATAAAAAACCATAAAAAGCAATTAGATAAAACCGTGAACTAAAATAAAAAATAATAAAAATCAGATAAGAAATGTTGTCGATTGGGGCCATGATAAGACACAGACCCACGTGGGTTGTATCTTTCCTGGTTGGAAAAGATGGAATGGATAGTAATGACGTGAGATTACGGTGGTTGCAGAAAGAGCACGAGGGGATCCGAGAAGAGAAGAAGAAGCACAAGGAAGACATGGGCTTGGACTGGATCGACTACAAGTCCATGCCCTTCACTCAATGCGTACGTCTTCTTCCCCCTCTCCCCAAACCTGTCCACCTCCATCCCCATCTAACCATACAAACAAGATAAGCCAAAGACACATGTTCACTCATCCTGATCTTTTCTCATTTCTTTCGTATATAATGCAGGTGATCAATGAAACACTCAGAGTCGCCAATATCATAAGTGGCGTCTTTAGAAGGGCAACTACCGACGTTCACATCAATGGTCAGATATACAACACCGTGTCTTTAGACGGCGAAAAAAAAAACAGTGTGAGATGAGCTTGTGGTGATTGAAACAAGCCAGTTATAACTAATATTTACTGGTATGATCACCACAGGTGGGTATGTAATTCCGAAGGGGTGGAGGGTGTTTACCTCGTTTAGAGCAGTACATCTTGACAAGGCTCACTACCCAAATGCTCGGACCTTTGATCCTTGGAGATGGCAGGTCAGTCCTCGGCTGACTTATAATTAAACAGGCACCAAATCTCTTAATTATATACAGTTGAGTGTATATTAGTATGTAATTAAGCAAAATACCATTGAAGAATCGATTAAGCTCAATCTTACTTATTAATCTACGAGTGTTTTTTACTATGGAACTAAGCAAAATACCATTGAAAAATCCATAAAGCACTATGTAACTAAGCAAAATACCATTTAAGGATCTATTTAGCTCAATCGTACTTAGTAAGCTATAACATAGCTTCTAATATAATTTGGGTATGTATTGTAGTGTGACTATATTCCATCACACCTTAACATTTTGCATTTCTATATATGAACTTAACCGATCATGGACATGCCCAGGAAAAGCCGCCACCGATCGCCGGTGCTGCCAATATTTACACACCCTTCGGCGGAGGACCGCGCCTCTGCCCTGGCTACGAGCTGGCCCGGGTCGAGATCTCCGTCTTCCTCCACCACTTCGTCACCGATTTTTGGTATGTCACCAGCTGATCCTTCGTTACAGTAAAATTAATTTATTCGCATAACAAACTAGATCAGCATAATTAGTATCTCGATTATTATAAATTTAATACATAATTTTCGTGATGATGCAGCTGGGAGGCCGCGGAGGACGACAAGCTAGTGTTCTTCCCTACCACGAGGATGGCCAAGCGGTACCCAATTCATGTCCACCGCCGGAAAGTCCCCTTTGATTAGTACATGGCCACAGAATTAGCAACTATTGCAGGGTTTTTACTGTTTAAAATACAATAATAAAAAAACAGTTGGGTGCATGGTTGTATATATAAACTTATGTCTAGTATTAGCTAAGATTGGAAGTGTGCGGCAATATCAATAAAAACCCATTAACTACAACACAACAAAATAGACTCTGGAGCCCCGAAGCAGCATTGATTATATGAATGAAGATGAAGATGATGGATATAAAAATGCATTGAGGAAAGGGAGATTAGCAGAAGAGGGTGGTCCAAGTCGTCGCCTTCTTCAAGGGAGGAAGGGGTAGAGGAAGGAGACTGCTATTACTGTTACTGTCAGTAAACACCTGTTGGAAAAAGCTGGTTTCTGTATGTCCATCCGACAGATCTCTGAGAATAGATTCGGTGGAGGAAAGAGCACACGTGTGTCAGTCGTCGGGTGATTCGGACAGATGTGACCACTGCAATGCCCCTTTCCTCCATCTTCCTTCGTCTCCTTCCCAGACGGTGACGTTGATTCTCTGCTTCTTCTTCCTCCACTCCTCTCTCTCTCTCTCTCTGTCTCTCTCTCGAAATAAAATAACGTCAACCCATGTTGCAAATGTTTGATAGGATTTGCATGGTGATGGTAGCACTTACAAAACCAGAGGTTAAAATTTGGAATAAACATCCATAATTAGTAGGCTGCATGAGCAGACTAATTAGTTCAACATGTTAAATATTGTTATAGCATTATCTACTAAGTAACAAGCATGAAACAACACTTAACTTTGTACTATATTAAATTTATAAACTTAAGATGCATCAATATCAAGGTATTTTATTGACCTTCAGGTCATTTAATAATATTTTATTTTTAGCTGTCCTTGTCACAATTAGTCACTGAAAGTCAATAAAGTGTTGCTATTGATTACATGTCCTTGTGAACACAACTTTGATCATTTTTAAAATATTCAGTCAATACTGTTGATGATTGATGAATATATTTCTTACAAAATATGCAAATTAAAATATAAGTTAGTGCATGAAAATTCATTGTCTGTGAAACACTTAGTAGGTTAAGTGTTTGAATAGCCAAAGTAGATGAATATTCTTGGTATGACAAAACCAAACCAATAATTCCTATGAGCGTAGACTTTATCGTCAATCAATGGGGCATGATTAAAAATTTTCCATATTCCGAACGATAACTTCTAGCCGGCGACATGACCGGGGCTTCCAACTAGTTGCCGGGCCGGGGAGCGACGAGGACGACTTGTTTGTAGGGGACTTGGTACACGAACCATGTGAGGCCAGCACCACCATTGCATTTGCCTCCCTCCAACCTTTTGCCATCCTTGCTTCCATCCATTTAATTTAACGGCCTTTCGTCTCCATCCCATGGTTTGGAGTCGCTCGTTTTTCTCCTTCCTTTCCTGGTTGATTGGCGGTTGTGACTTTGCACCCACCACCACCCTGGCCATTCCCGTCGATGGAGTTATTCTCGTTCGTCAGAGCCTGGAACATGCATGGATTTGCCCATTGCCCATGCCTTTCAATCATCTCACAAGAACACCCAAGTTGTCTAATTTTAGGTTCGAACACGTGCTTTGAAAATATATGCATATGAACAGTACTGTAAAAACAATTCAGTCAAATAATACACTAATAACCGGATGAAAGATTATAGTGAAAGTGACCTTGAATCAACTCTGCGTATTATAAGTAATTAGAAGCCATCAGATTCTTTCATATGTATTTATAACTAATTAAAGAGCTATTAATGATACTAGGCAACCAGTAATACACAAATTAATTTAGGTTTTTTCAAGCGAAAAATAGATGTTAGATTAACAGAAAGTGGGTTCTTACCCGATCCGGCCGGCTCAAAAAAAAATGTGCGGGCCTGAAGTTTTTAGCCGAGTTGGGCCTAGACAGTGGCCGGTGGGACGAGCAACATCCCTTACAATAGAATTATAAGGATGAGTTATTTACTTCAGTTAGTTGAAACAATTTTGCTCCTTTCAACACAAAACAGAGATGTTCCACGTACTTAATTCTCAATGTAAAAGTGATCTACAAGATATGATTATTTGCATGTATGATCATGTACCTTAAACCATCAATTAACTGATTATCAATTGGACTCTTCTTTCGTCCAACAGACAAGGTTGGTTATGCAGTAAGGATTACTCTTCTCATTTTGTCTCTCAGTCTCCGAATGAATAGTTTAAAACGACGATACCCCTAAATTTATTTGCCACCTTGAATCACCTCATTCCTCTCCTATCATTACATACATTACTTATTATCATGAAATAGGCTAAAAAATAATGTGTCAGCGTCTAAACAAACATAGCGTACAAAATGGGCCTTGTGAATTAACTCAACAAATGAACATAACTACACTGCTGAGGCTTACTTCCCCAAACAAGACAACATTTGCAAGATTGTGTAGTTTAATTCAAACATGACACTAATCAATCAGTATACATACAACAAGACATGCAAAGCAAATTATACAGCTCAGTCAAATGATATGAACCAAGGATCCAGTGTTATAGTTAACCAATAGACTATCCAGTGAGGAACACAAACAGAAGAAAATAACGTCAAGTACCATTTTTTTTTATTGCCTGAATCATTAACTCGTCAGGAATCTCAATCTTCATCATCATCCTCGTCCTACAGAAATTTTCAATTTTTATTTCGTAAGAGCAGTTTTGGCAGAATAAAAATAGCTTTAGCTTGGCCACTAGCTACGATAAGAAAAAATTGAAAACATTAACGCTTAACCACTTGAGCAAAATTCTTTGGTGCAAGTCATATCGTGAAAACAAAAGCCTTAAGAGTCAGACTGATAAAAAAATTCAATAATGACATTTCAATGAAGACCTGATTGAGATGATATCTATCCACCATTATAATCAATTTCACGTAACCTATAAATTAGAGATATTGATATAAAAAAAGAGCACCAAAGGTAAGTAGAATCATGTAAATCATAATCATTTATGGCTAGAGAAACTGGAAGATAAGTAACTAAACCTACAGTGACCATTTGACGACTGGCTTCAACCATATAGAAACAATTAAATAAATTTACCTCCTCACTTCCCTCTTCATCTTCATCATTCACTTCAGGTTCCGACCTATCTGAGTCCTCATTACCTCCATCAACAGCACTTACCTACATGAATGAGAATAAAGAAAAAATCAGACGTCTAGCATCCCACTGTACATATGAAGCATATGCAAAACTCAGCACTTACCTGTTTCTTATTGTAGGCCGACATGAGCTTTTCATACTCGCCCTTTTTTTTTGCAGCTTTAGCTTCATATGGTGCTTTTTCCTGCATTTGTGCAGCAAACATACTAATAACCAAGACACTAGAAGTAGACTCAATTTCATTGCATCAGAAAACTAAACAAAAAAAGATGGTTAAGCAGCTTGAATCAATACCCTATAGGTTAACAACCAATTACAACAATAATGAGTAGCCTTTTCTGGACTGAATCTAGCAATGGCAGATCAGCTGAGCTAGGCTTGAGCTCGAAGTTGAGCCGAGCCCAGAAACTCGGCTTGCGAGCGTGGCTCGGCTCTACTCAGTACAAATCTCGAGCTTGAGGTATACACAGAGCCCACCTGAGGTAATAGCCCAGGTTGGCTCTTGGCTGTTGGGTCAACGGCCTCGGCCTCCAAAGAACCGTTGGTCTATGGCTCTTCTTTAAGAGCCTGTTGCCTCCAACGGCCATTGGGCTTCAACAATAGTAGTTGAGTCATTAACAAAGATAGAAATTGATTGGCTCCCTGATGCAGTGGAAGTTAGCATGTGCATGGAAGATTGGCATCATCAAGAACATAGATTAAGCCAACTTCGACAACTTGATGAAGTCATTAAGGATTTTACATATTTCTCTATCGCCGGTGACGGTGAATAAGTTGTATTTGATGCATTGTAATATTTATTTTAGGATTTAATATTGAATATGATTGTATGTGGGCATATAGATGCTAACCTAGTTGGGATCTATTTATACCACTACCATGCAATTTTATCCTCTTGTAATTTTTTTCACAAATAAATATATAATTTTTATTAATATTTTATCCTTAATTTTATTAATTTTCATAGTTTTTTTTCAATTCGAGTCAGCTCGGCTGAGCCCGGCTTTTAGCCTCATGAGCCGAACTCGACCTGGTTTCTAGTCGAGCCTAGACAAGCCGAGCATGAGCTTGGCTCTGCTCGACCAAAGCCAAGCGGCTCGTCTGCCATGGCTAACTGAATCTTATTCAATAAAAAATGAGGACATTAGAACTCACTTCAAATCCTAGACCAAATGCAAAAGAATTAAGTCACCTGATTGGTTTTCTTTTTCAGAAATGTCAATGAAAAAGGTCATAAATTGACAAAGAAATGGCAAATTCTCTTAAAGCTAGATCAACATGTATTCTTCATTAGACTTTCATAAATAATATTTTTATGGAGGCCATCTATCAAAACTTTTTTCTGACGTACACAAAAACATTCATGTGTAAAAGGCACACTTACCACATGAGACATTGATTTCCATTTCTCGCCCCCAGCTTTCCCAACCTTTTAGTTGAAAAAATGTAAACCCATTAAATACACACCACCGCTTCAACCAACCATGGCAGATAAGAAATGTAAGCATGAAAATTTCGTACAGCAGAAACAGCTTTCACATTTGGGTGCTCCTGTTTGTATATCTTCCTGAACTCCTCCCTAAAACATTTTGCACATTTAAGAAAGAAAATGCTTAGCAACAAAGCCTACGGGTAGAGAAAAAGTGGGGTGAGGTGCTTACAGAAATACAAAGAATGCACTTGGAGGTCTCTTTGGCTTGTTAGGATCCTTTGTAGCAGCTTTTCCTTTCTTTGCACTTCGTTTGCTATCAGCTTTAATAGCAACCTTTCGCTTCCCAACAATTCTATAGAAGGAATCGTGACACCATTTTTATCAGTCTAAAAATCTACAACCAGTACCTTTGTGATGGCTTCTAAATGAAACTCTAGGATCTTAGGACGCACAAGACCTCAATGTTAGGTAGCTAATAAAATTCAAAACCAAGCCGATCTGGGCTGGGAAAAAAAAAGAGGTATAGATAGAGAAAAAAAAGTAACATTACCTATCTTCAACTGGCTTCAACGCTTCCTTTGTTTCTTTCTTTGTTGCCCCTTTCACTTTTCCTTTCATTTTAAGGTTAAAAGAACCTTCAAGAGGGAGTCATACAATTCACAATCAACCACAAAGACAAAACCAAGAACAATCAGAACACATGATCCAAAATCAAAAAAAGTTTAAACTGTTAAGATTGTATCAAGGAAGCATGGAAAATCATATATTTATTCAACTTTCGACTGGGATTATCAGCTGTCAAGGAAGTTCACGTTATTCAGAACAAGCAACGGGTAATTTTACAACATATGGACAAACAAATGTTGTTGTGATAATACTTTCAGACATAAAGCATGATTAAGGACATATAAGTTCACTTTCCTATGCTGTAACAAAATTATTAGTTCCAGAATCTGAAACAAACGGTAAAATAAATGATTAAAAACACACACAAAGAACTAGCTAATTATGATAACAAAAAAAGCATTCTGCTATAGAAATAAGACTAATTGTAGATTATTTAAATTAAAAAAATGATTAACCACAAACTTAATTCTAACAATAGTCAACCAATGAAATAATAGAAGAAGCAAATGAGTTCAGTAAATTAGGCACATTAACATATAGGAAAAAAAATCCGAGGGTAACTTCCATAGCTGCCTGTAATCCTATGATTTATCAATTCCATCACCTCAAATTTCTGACTGGATTCTCCCAATAATTAACCAAAGGAACGACTAAATATGCAGATCAGCAGAGTAAATCAGTTATATCAATGGAAAAAACTTAAATTTAATACGTGACAAGTCAGACAACACCCCAAAATATAGAACACCAGAGAAGCAGATATACATCAAAGACAGAAAAGGCATCCACGAACCTGAAACATCAGCTAAAAACAGAATCTCAATATGTTACAACTCGGACAACAATTTACAAACCAATTTCAAGCAAACCATAAAATGAGATTCTAAAGCAGTAAATCCCACAGATATATCAATTTCATCACCATTAAACAGTATCTAGCCCAAATCTGTCAGTAGATTCCGGCAACAGTCAACCAAAGAATCAACCATATCAATATGACAACTTGAATCTCAAAATTCAACAAGTCAGACAATAATTTACACAACACAACACAGGGGGGCTTTTCAACACCAAAATACACCAAAAAACAACCAGAAAAATAACAAGAAGGGCTACGAACAAGTCAAACAACAACTAACGACCCAATGCCACACAAGAAGTCGACAAAATTACATACACAACGCCAAAATCCAGAAAAAAACATGCAAGTGAACAGAGCCATTACGAGATGGAGGAGAGGGCGTACCTTTGAGGGGATCGGGGGGAGGTCAGAAGGTGGGGTTTCGGAAGGAGTGAAGGGGAAGAGATAAGGGGCGAGGTAGGGGACGAGCAACGGGTGCGCGTGCCACCGGACCCTTTTCGAATACTCGCCCGTTTTATACTAAATACTGCCCCGCCCACCCGTTTGCCCGGGAGTAAAAAAAATATTATTTAAATATTATTATTTTCGGAAAATAATATTTAAATGTTTTTATGTAAATTTTATATAAAATTAATAAGGGTCCTGATCTTACTTTAGCCTTGAAAATACTTTCTTTATGGCTTTTGAGTGGTTTAGGAAAGTGGACATTATGGACAAATATTATTCATTTGAATTTATAGTGTATGTTATTAGCTTGGTATATAACCATAATTTTAGTAAGAAAATATGTTTAATTCATACAAAATTTAGTGACGGATTTTTTGTAATGCTTGACTTCTTCTTTTATTAAAAAGAAAACTTGGTTGTCCGTTATCACCCTTATGACCGACGACTTAAAAGACTTAAAAGTCAATTTCTTGGATAAATATAATAAACAAATATAATCTATTTCTAAATTCACCCTCATATTTTTCACTTAAAAATTGTTTTAAGTGTCGTGTGGCAAAAAATGGCACTCTTTGTTTGTATCAAAGATCCATTCATTGCATATGATTATATTATACAGAGATTACAGCATAAAGAATATGGTTGGTTTTTTCTGTAAAAGCTCTTCACAGATTAGTCGCAGTTCAATTATTAACAATAGCTATCACTTTCCATCACAGATATGACTCTTACTAATTTCCCTCCACTATCTTCTCAGGAGATCTTCCAAAATTTGAGGTCCAGACCTCTTTTAGTACTTAATTATGTAATTAGTTAACTTGGCCCGTTGTTAATGGCTTATCTTGTTTGCCGTTCGACTTCAGTGTCAAATAATTTTATTTTTATTTTTGGATAAGAGTTGAAACAAGCTGAATTGGCACCATTGTTTGATATTAATATGGTGCTATATTTTACATAATATAATTATAACATGACACATACTCACGGGTAAGGATCTAACTTGACAAGATCTCCGCGAGACGACAGGTTCATCAAATCAGTAAAGAAACAAAGAGCAATTGAAGAGAGATGAATTAGGTCAACCAGAAAAGAATTCATGGCAAACATTCCCTGAATGCATATTTGGAAAGTCATGTCAAGCCACAAGAATAAGAAACCACGGCCCTTCAAATACAAGTTTCCAACTCTCTAAGTAAATACAATGTTGTTGTAAAAATTTGATAATTTAGTCATTGTATACATACACCTACCCCAATTGGTTAGGCAAACTAAGCATGAACTTGTGATTGATATCCGAGTTAGTAGTAGTGAAAGCGTTGGCAACACAAAGGCAACCTGTAGGCGGCCTTTATGAGAAACATCTTACACTAACCACACTGTCAGTGTTCATAACTTCCAGATGATTTTGGAGATTGGCCAATCTCCAAAAGAGGAAATTATTTCTGTATATTTGGCCGCGAATGGCTATTTTCTGCCCCAAGAACGCACATGGTTGGCTGATGTACACAACTCTACCAATAGTTAACCAAGAGAATAGATCATTCGGTTGGCAACTTCTTCTCCTACTACTTTTGCATAACGATACAGCTGCCGCTCCAATATGGTCAGGGGACCCTGCTCTATGGGACCAATCGCTCTTTGTAGATCCTTGGGACATGAAAACAGATTTGCAAGTTTGTGTAAATATCAACATAAATCACAAACAATCATAAAAACTTCGAATATTTAGTTACAAATCAATAAAGAATAAATGTCAGCCTAAATTTTTAAACCATTTGAGGCCACATGAATGGTGAATATCATAGCACATTAAGCAGAAACAATGGATCAAGAAGTGTAGATACAATTATAAAAAGATAATTGGAGAATAGTTTGAGAAAGGAATCTTCTTTTCATTGTTGTTACTTATTAGGTCTCTTAAATTTGGATCCTTCCATCAAACTTTTTCACTATATTCATAGTGTTATTAGGTCTCTTGAATCTGTAAATATAATTGCTGTAGACTTTGTAGAGATGATCAATCATTGAAATAAACAAGCTATAGTTGGGTATATTCCAAAGTTTCTTCTCTTTCTCCTATCCCCCCCTTCTTTCTCCTAGATTTCAACTTTCTTTTCCCTACTCTAAATTCCTCTTTTTCCACCATGCTGTTCTCATCAAGCAATCTAAGTAAAGTGCATATATTAGTAATGCGGGTCCTTTCTTATACAAAAATGTGTTTCTTCCAACTATATAACGCCCTTGATACTAGCATGACACAAAGAGGACAGCAAAGGGCATTCACCACAGAAATTTGTTTCTGGCTGTTAGGGCAGTACATGGGAAGAAACATAGCAATAGACCACAAGTCATATAAAAGAACATAGACAGATATAGTTCTCATCCAACTCTGCAAATATATGTGAACACTAACCCATCCAGGCTCAAAAAGGTGCAACAAAAATATAATTAAACTAAGCATATTTGGTGATAAACCTCCAACTTAGTTCAGTTATTTATATTAATTAGATGATTTGCCAATAAAAAAGAAAATCAGTGAAAGAAACATACCCTGAATTTAACACGAGAACCATTCACCTCTATCACTATACTACCAATGTCTGCAATTTTTAAGTCATCCAGAGGCAAATTGCTTGTTTCAGGGCCGACATCATCATCACTGTCGGCATCTGAACCAACAAAGTCAGCTTCCATTTCCACGACTTCATCTGCAAATGACTCTATCCTGTCATCCATATCTTCATCAGCGTGACATTGTACATTTAAATCTTCAAGAGGTGGTTGCAAAGATCTATTGTTCATCATTATATCATCTGATAAAACAACATATGATTTTTCATCAAGAATAGACCTCACAACATCAAAGGGAACCCACCTGTATACATGATGAAGAATAGGTATCTCACTTCAAGCCAGAAAAAAATCTTAATTAGCCAGTAAAGTTTAATGGCAAAAATAAGCTCTTACTGATAGCTGAGAGGACACAAAAGTTCTGATGGTCGGTATGCAGCTTTATATCTCATTTTACTAGAAGAGTGAATGTAGTACCCAAGATAATAATATTGAAGCGTAGGACAATGGGATCGAGCCTCCTTAACCCAATCGATTTCTCGTAGAGCAGAATACTTCCCTAAAGATAAGAAGGCCAAGTCCGGATCCCAAAACATATATTTACTTGACAAACACTTTGGAAGAATATCAACCACCCCAACTGCAATAAGCTTGCCATCAATGATATACTGCTGGTGGAAGGATTCGAACCCACAAGGAGCAACAGCTTTATCACCAGCAGGGGGTACGAAATAAATTGGTGAATCTACAAGGAATCTCTTGTATGAGCTTTCGGTCACATGCTCTGGTGGATCATTGTGTACCTTTATTTGGTATTTTCTATACAACTCATATTCTTCTGGATCGAAGCATGATCTTTTCATGCGAACTTCAATATTCCTCTTTATTGAAGATGGCTTTGTAAACAAGTCGGGGTTGTGATTCTTTTTCCCATGGGGTACAGAGACTGTGAAAGACTGACCAGACATATTAGAAGTGATGGACATAGATTCTGAAGCAGTTTGATTGAAAAAAGAATATAAATTAAGGTGCCCGTTGCAGCTTTAACTGAAAAATTCACAAGTTCCCTCGAATTGTCTAATGAGCATGCTATTTTTTCAGTAACAAATTCTGGTGAAGTTCCCAGAAATTCTCCATTTTCCTGTGCAGAATTATCTAACAATTCTGCCTTGCAAGAGTTCTTACCATTTGACTGCTGCTTTCGTAAAGCAGCAGCTATTTGAAACGAGATGTTGCTTGTGTATATCAGATCGCCGGATCTGTTAGATAATTTCTTTTTGGTTTGCGGATTCACAATCTTGACCACAACTTTAGGGACTAGAGCAATAGGTGGAAATTCTCCCAAGTCAATGCATTTACTCACAGCAGAACAGATACTATCAGATATCAAATGGACATCATTATCTGCTTTAGACATGTCTTCAGACTTCTCACTAGGGCTTAATTTGATGGTCGATTTTGCAGATTTCAATTTAGCGGGCATTTTTTCCACCAAGCTTGCTAAAGACTTGGAAGAATCAGTTTCGTCCTGGGTCCGACAGCTTCTATTCTCATTCAACGTAACATCCAAAAATCTGGAAATCAGCTAACAATATTCCTAACATTAGTTTCTCCCTATTGATTGGCATCAACAGAACAGTGCATCAACATTCATAATGTGAACAAATATTTGACATGTGTGGATGCAGAGTTCATTGCACACCTTTGCATTCACCTATATACACGAAGTTGTTCTTTGGACGGAACAAAATCATCAGCCTTGAGACGAATAGTATACGATTTACAACATGATCTTTCCATCTCCGGTTTATATAAAAATGAACCAGACCTTCTCCAACCACGGTCAAGAAGCGCTGCCAACAAAATAGAGATTTATGAATAAGTTGAGCCATTTATGACGAGAAAAGAAAAATATTTATAGTTTATAAGCTATTTTTCCATCAGCTGCTAACCCTCCACGTGTTTTTTCCACATGAGTATTAATACTAATCATGAATTAAAATGCGAAAATGCAAACCTTGGTTATCATCAGCAGTGATACTCCGAGCCCAAAGTCCTGCATGGTTACAAAAGATATATAAGTAAGGCATACATATACATACATGATTTAAAGTACACTTTTTAACACAATTTTTTTTCAGGGTAAATCAAAGCACAATGGATTCTATAAACCAACAATGTTTTTAGCTGGTAAACCTAGCTATATAAACACGTCCATGTAAAAATTAGCCACAAATTCTAATGCATAATATGTTCGGCTGCACATTTCCGCACTGAACTCCAAAGAGCCTATGAATTTGTTAGCGATGCCATGTTTTTTCAAGTTTTTTCCGTTGTAAATGGTCTGCAAATGACGTCGAAATAGTCAAATCATACCTATCAGTTTGTAAAAAGAAAATGTACTCACATCCTCTACTTAATAGTAGCAAAAAAATTTCCAAGTAATTCACTATCATCTCGATTACTAACAAAATTACGACACCCACAGTTCGGTTCCCAGATACATCGACCATTTCACAGAATCCATGAAATCTATCCCACATACAGATCCAGCATAGATAAAATGAACCATCTTCCACCACCAAAGCCAACTGCTTTCGTATGCAATCGACCAACAACAACACACAAAACGTTACCAAAATCAAAATATAAACAATGATTAATCAGAACATGAACAAGGACTGCATGAAAAATTTAAAAAAAAGGATAATTTATCAAACAGCACCGTGGGAGAGGCTGGTGGAGTCGCTCGATTTTCCAGTAGCCGCAAGATTTCTTCCTGCGTCCATCGTCGATGACGACGCTGGACGCGGCCTCGCCGCCGGCGCCGCCCCGGCTGCTGCTCGCCTCGCCGGCGACCATCTCCGCCATTTTCTCGGATGATCGCCGACCGACTTCGTTTGGACTTGGGGAGCGAGACGAAAACAGTAATAGGACGGGGGTGGCCGTCGGTCGGACAGCATGGGGACTTGTTAATCGGACAGACGAACACGGTTCGGCACAATTGGAAACGTGTCCACCAACTTTGGCGGTGAAGTAATAACTAATAAGATATATCTGATACGTTTATATAATCAACTTTTTTTTAATACCGAGTTGTAGATTAAAAGTAAACTTGGATGATAAAAATAGTCTTATTCACTGTAAAAAAAATTATAATTGAATAATTTAAATAGATAGCTAGATTTAAAAACTACAGACCAAGGTTCCTCGTAAGATATTAATATAAAAATTAAATGATCATAATTTAATACTAGTAATAATTATTAAAAAACGATATGTTCGTTCCTTTGGTATGTTGCTTGGGTACATAAGTTTGATCCAAAAGCACTATTATTTTGGTATCTTGGTTAATGACATATGTTTGAGTCTAAATTAGGGGATTTAGTTCAAGTCCCATAGGCATGCCTACATTGGAAAGCAAAATTTAAACCCCTTTTAAGGAAAATATCACTAAGTCATTCTAATGAGCTTACTTGTACTTGCTGTTGATAACTTTACTACGTGCCCTTTAAAATTCCCCCATTAAAGATCAAATTTCAAGTTATTTTTGGTTGTATAAGATGTGCATCGACCATTGTATAAACATGGTTCAATATAAAAATAGTGTCAAAATAAAATATATTCAATTAAATCGAATAAATTTTTGATTTGTGATTTATAAATGAATGACTCATGATAAGTACTTTAAAAATTATGGATCTTTAAAGAGATAATTCGTAGTTGTTTAACTTAAAAGAAGGAAGCTTTGAATTGTCAAAATTGGAAATATGGGTGTAGTATGACGTTGAAGCAATCTCGTATAAGTCCATCTAATTACATATTTGTCATTCAATATAACAAATAAGATTTATTGGAGATTTTTTTATAAATTTTAGATAAAATTAAAATGAAATTTCAAATATAACAATTTTTTCCCAAAAGTCAGATTTACACGTGAAGATGTTAAATATAAAAAAATATCTTTAAATATTCCTAATAATTAATCACATCTCATCTACTATATAAATAGAGTTTTTTATTATCATTTTTTATGCACTAACTAAATGCTCTCCCAAAAGTCAAACAAAAAATTAGTAAGTTTTGAGATAAAACTTAAATAAAGTCTTTCTGTCGGTTCATCGATGTTAAGATAAGAGGCTAATTTAGTTTGTCTGAGTTCATGCATTTCACCTGGTTTGGTTAAACCAACTTGTTAACCTAGTTTAGTTGAGTCTATGCACTCGCCTTGCTTGGTTTAGCCAACTTGTTAGTATAGTTTAGTTGAATCTACACACTCGTGTGACTTGTTCACTTGACTCAATTGAGTCATAAACTCGCTTGGCCTTATTGAGTTCAAGGCTAGTGACTCGATTAGTCAATTTAATACTCATTTAACCTGAATTGATCAAACATTTATTTTTATGCTTAATTTTAAATTTTGGTCAAGTCTGTATTTACTCAAAAGAGTATTTAGATCGAGTTGATATAAATAACATGTATCAAATATAATAAATGTTCTTTTAAGTAATTATATTTGTCAAATTATAATGGTTATCAAATGATAGATTTGAAGCTCAAAATCCCATGTGGAGAGTGAAGGAAAGATTTTTATAATTAATTTTTTTTTTGTAATTATTTTACTTAAAAAAATTTATTAATGAAAAGTTAAATTTGTGTCATTTTTCTCTATAAATTTTGTACTAAATTGTTAATTTAATTACGATATATTTTAGTGACAAGTGCACATTGGTATCACCACAAACTCTAATATTTTTATAGCGTAAGTGTAACACCGCAATTTCGGTTCACTTAAGAACCGGATCAGAAATGTTACGATCGAATCGAGACATGTTTAATATTATTAGTCAGTGAGACTCGATTCATAAAATAGATCGAAATAACCCTCTTGGTGTCATGAGAATAGAAGACATTGTTAAATAAACATCACAATACACCAAATATAAATAAATGCAAGGAATTAAATCTTATGTTGAGCTCAAGTGTGTGTATGATTTGTCTGTCCTTCCGCCGAAGTCGATACAGGATTTGCGATACCTACATATATTATAAGAAAACCGTCAGTAACGAATGTTCCTGGTCCGAAAATAACTAATACAATCTAGCAAATGGGTATTCCATTACCCACGAAAACATATGAAACTTCAAGAATGCCTCACACAGGGC
>JAVDBV010059946.1:0-17670 GCA_032619315.1 Piper longum
CCACGTTTCGGAGGAAGTAGGTTTGACGTGATAAAAACTTAACTCTCTCCTGACACGAGTCAATATTACGAAATAAGTATTACAAATAATTTTAAAAAATAAAATAAAATAAAATTAAAACTTGACTTACTCCCGCTAGAGTCAATATTATGAAATTGATTTTTAAAAAAATTAAAATTAAAATACCATAAAATACCAAAAAGATTTTATTTTTTAAAAAAACTTATTTTATAATATTGACTCGGGTGGAGAACGAGTTAGGTTTTTATTACAAAATTATTTTATTTTTTAAAAAATAATTTTGTAATAAAAATTTGACTCGATCCTTACATAATTCAATATTACGAAATAATTTTTTTAAAAAATAAAAAAAATCATAATAAAAACTTAACTCGATCTTGTTCGAATAAATAATATCATGCACGTGACATGTCATCAAATAACGGAAAAAGTTAACGGAGCCATGGAAAAAGTTAACAGAGTTAGATAGGATGGTTGTTAAGTGATGATTTTAAAAATGAGGATAGTTAAGTGATATTTTAGGTTGGTTGAGAAGTGTCAAGTGATATTTACTGTTTTCTTAATTCTTTTTATGCTGGGCCCCGGGAAATCGACTCATTCGGCCATGGTAAAAAGTAAAACAGTAGACACGAGCCTAATTTGGAGGGTGAAGGTGATACCTAATATCTACCTGCTAGGTTCTTGGCCAGCCCAAGCCACCGGCTTCGAAGTGAACGTCTGAACATTCCTGCTCTTGGGTAGCAGCTCATCCTTGGCCCACCCTTACCTGCTTCTTACAAGCTACAACCACCTCCCAGTGTCTGCAACATGTAAGACTTGTCACGTCATTCCAAACAAATCGACACTCCTTACAATTGCGGATGAAACCACATTCAAACTGGATAAAAAACAGAAACAGAAATTTCCCTGCCATTGATGCTTCGCTTTCAGTTTCAAGATAAACAACTTAGCGCAATGCGAAACAGTTGGAAAGAAAACAGAAGTCTCATCCATCTTATAACCATTTAGAATTCCTATGATCAGAAGATCGTTCTTCGTTGCTTAGATCGAAATGAGTATATATTGATGAGAAAGGTTCGGCATTCATCGTCATATGAATCTTATACGAGTCTGGGTGTAAGGAAGTGGACAGTACGTACTGGGTTTGCTGAAGTGCATGATTATGTCCGTGGCTAAGTGCTGCACCTTGCATGTGTTGATGGCCGATCTCTGTAAGTTTCAAACCTCTGCTTGCATCATAATTGGCAAATTAAGAACCCTCACCTGCCCTTCTGCTCTTCTTTGAAGCTGAAGCCATCGGAGGAGACACACACTTCAATGATTTTTTACAAACTTGATGAGTAATATTTGCGTTGTCATAACAACCAGCTTTTTATCAGGTGTCTCCAATAAAATGTAAATATCTTGCAAAGCATAAAAGGTAATTTGTTGAAATAAAAGTTGAAGGTTGAAGTTTTCAATGCTCGGCGGAATAGGAACGATAGTGATGTTTTTTAAAGAGGATTTTGATAATTTTTAGACATTTTGAAAAAGTATAGAAATTACAAGATTTTATTATTTTTACGAAAATAAGTACTTTAAATTTTTATAATTCATAAAAAATAACCTTAAGAAATATCATTAATCATAAAAAATCGTATGAAGGTGAAATAAGGAGTGATACCTAAACTCTCTAGCACAGCCAAAAAAGGTGTGGTCAAACCAACGACAGTAAAATCTCTACTTAATTAATTCAACTCCAAACTTCCATTCAACCAGATCCATTTTGATATCTTGAAAGAAAACGTTTCAACAGTCAAGCAACTTCAATGAACTGCTGCAATCTTTTTAAAAAAATTTTTTTTTGCAAAGCACTTCAATGAACTGCATTATATCGAGCATTTAATGCCCGTGAATCACGTTGCGAAGTAGGCGGCTCAATATTCTTATTTGGAAAAACAACCAAACAACCCAAATTTGAGAATTTTGTATCAGCAAAGGAAAATGCTTGGTGAATAACTCGATCGATGATAAGGTCTTCTCTTTATCCGAATACCGAGGATCATTAAATTGGGCATCAGTTTGTTGACTTTGTTCTATTCGCATTGTAAAGGATTACTCTTGACAAAGTCTAATTACTAGTTGGGTGTATGGAGTGTGGACTTTGGATTAGGTTTTCTTAGAAATTTTTGTCCTAAACTGTGCAAAATTGACGAAATTTTTTGCTTATGATCAGAGCTTGGATTGTTTTTTAAAAACTTCATTTTCTTCTTCTTCTTCTTTTTCTTTCTTCACTTTTTTTTTTGTGTTAGACTAATCACTTTCAGACTTTCGGTTTGACATGCGAATAAAAACAAGGACGAGCTTTGTTTTACGGAAATCGGGCTTCGGCTCGGGTCCTCTGCTCATAGCTTGCTTTATTCAGACCAAGACCACAATATGGTCCGGTACATGTCGGGTTTTCTAGAGTCTGTATGTGGAATAAGTCATATATTTCATACCATTTGTGATACATGCACATTTATAAAAGAAAGTAATATGGATATCATATTATTGTATGAATAAGCTAGTCATTTTATGAATAATGCCTTGTAATTTAAACGTCAACCATTTTATCATGATTTTAATCAGTAGCAATCAATTTTTTCCTTGTGTTTTTTTAAAGATCATACATTTAATTATTTTCCGAAGTACCCTCTCCATCAGTTCCATATGCAGCGCAGATAAGATACGTACAAGGTCTCAAGAATTCCATATGCAACTTGATCCGTAGGCAAACTATGTACATTATCCTAGAACGGATCCTGGTCGGAAAAACATGGTTTATTTTCCGAAAGGTAAAAAAAAAAATCAAGTGGCACATGGAGAGGCTAGTGAGCAGTGGCATGAAACTTATATAAGTTGAAACAACTTTTGACTAGCATAAGAATTATGGGAGGTAAAAAAATTGTGATAAAATGACAATCAAACAGCAAAGAAAATGATGGTTAAAAAGAACACTGATTTTCATTGTAGATCACAATACATGACGAGACGCACTTAAACAAGTGGACCCAATGGAAAAACTGCTACAGAACAGCATATTTCAAAGCTCTCAGCATAGCAATTATACACATTTGATAAACAGAATAGGGCAATTAGCAGACTTACAAAGAATAGCACAAAAGCATACCGTTATCAGGAACCACGCAACGTGAATAGCTTCTGAATAGTTAATACCCATATCTTCCCGTGCACTTTACCCGGTACAAATTTTGTATGAATCACAAAATTAGGTCCTTCCATCTACATCAAATCCTGCCCCAGTCCAACCTACTCCTGACGATCCTCTCCCTTTGGAGAGGAGATTGCCCCGTCCTCTATTCAAATTCACTACCTTTTTCTTGCCCCTCCCTTCACCGTCCACCATTTGTGATTGGTTCTGACCACTGGCGAGAGAACCATCCCCATGAGTTTCACGACTACTGGCATTTTCAGGAGCTTGAGCAGGCACTTCTGCTATAGAATTTGCATTGGAGGTTGGATTACTATCCTGTTTCGGGGGTACTTCCTTCTCGTTCTGATTCAGAATAATTCATTTAAAAACATCTCATTGAGAGTTGGAAGGCTTAAGCGCATGCACATACAAAATTTGCCATATGAAAGTTAGCCTGAAAGATTTTGCATGAAAATTCTACAGTTGCTAATGTTATCGAGCTAATTGGAAGAAAAAAACCAGGCTGACATGTCATCATATATAAGCCCAATGATTACATAAAAAGTGTAATGATCTAGTCTAAATGCATATTGATAGGCTTAAATAAAGTTGAAGATCTATAAACCATGCCCATTAATATATTAGATCTTATTCCAATGGTAATAAATGTGGGACCAAGTTGTGGTTAATAAGGCCTGTACTTGATGCGATTATGGCATAATTGCAGGCATTTACCATTACTACTTATCAAAATTTTCAACCATTAACTATTTTTGCACTGTTTATGACCATTTGCTACAACCAGATTTTGATCATTTTGACAGGTAGTAAATGAATAACAATGGTTAAATTTTGATTTAACCCATACAACTCTTAAGCAACCAAAAACCTTACCAACATCACAATTTTTGTGTCACGTTCACCATATATTTACGTTAAACTAACCTTTAAAAGGATATAATATAATAATATAAATTTTAATTAAACGTAGTAATAATACTACTTATTTTTATAGATCAAAAAAACTACATTTTTACTTCTTAAAACAAACAACTACCATCAAGAAAACCCTAAATTATTAAAACGGTAACAACAAGGTTTCTACCACCATCTTAGGAGATTTCTCAAAATTCCTAACCTTGCGTTGTAGAAATAGAAGTCTAACCTACATCCAATCTAGCCCATCATCTACTGGAGTCCGACCGACTCTGATACCCTCTATAATAACTCGAACCAAGTACAATATAATGGGTCAATTCATTTCTTCAAATGTGGATAACCAAAATTGAAGATCTATGACTATAACCCACTAATATACCAAATCCTACTTCAATAAGTATTTGATGTGACACTAAGTTAAGGTTATCACATAAAGGGCATTATTAGTATAAAAAGGTATGACCCCGAGATAAAGGAAAAACTACAATGTCTATCTAGTGCACAAAGATTGTCAATGTCATTATAATGATCAGATAGTTAAGGGATTGATGCACACCAAGATAAATTATGACACATTATCAAAGGAAACTCCAATTGGCAGTCCATTCATTTTCATCAAAATACTATGGCTGGTTATCTTGCTCACCAAAATGCCTACGCTAAGCAGAAGTTCATAAAAAGAATAGAGCATCATGAAAGGTAAGCCAGATACCTGGATAGGAGATGTCAAAGCTTTTGCAGGGTTCAAAGCTTCAAGTCGCCTTTTAAGCTCCTCTAATCTTGAAAATTGAGTGGACGCACTCTCTTGCACCTTTCACAATAAATACATAATAAGGTGGACAAATTATGCAAAAGAAGTTCTACTAAAGGATGTTTCTTTTAAATAATTTACCAGTCGGTTAAGATCTTCACAAAGGTTTTTTTTAACTTCTTCCTCCTCCTTTAATACTTTTAGTGCTTCCTCCCAAACCTGAAATTTCCATCGGTTGTAAATAAATGTAACTATTTTAGATAGCAGAGAGAGCCCGAGGTAAACAAATTGTGTGTTACAAAAAAAGAACTTTTATGTTACAATCATATCATTCACCATATTCATATGTCTGTGAGCTAGCCATTTAGAAGGATACTAACTAAAATTATTAAACCTAAAACCATGAACAAAGGAAGGAGGAGCAGCAGTCCAAATCAACACCTTTTTTGCTTGATCTTCCTTCAACTTAGCCATACGAATTTTTTCAGTTGAGATTTCTATCTTCTTGCGTAGATGCTCTAGTGCTTTGAACAAGAAAAGGCATGAAACGTCAACAACCAAACAAAGCATTTGCAAGATTGTTCAAGAGTAGCATTTTACAATAATTAAGTAAACTCCAATTACTTAAGAAAAAAAAAAACATTCCCAACCAGCTTTCTTAGGGCCAGCCGTCAGTTTAACTTCCATGGTAAGATTTGACAGTTCACGTTCAACATCACGTATTTTGGAATAATTTTCTTCAATATACCTGCATTTAAAATTATACACAAGAACAAGAATCTACCTCACAACCACCCCAAACACATAATACATGCATACACACACACACACACACACACACACACACACACACACACACACACACACACACAAACAAACAAAAAAATCATCATTCTACAAACTCAACCACGCCCTTCACAACACATTACAGATTTCTAATCCAATTTTTCAAATCAACATAAAAACAAATCCTTAAAACGATAAAAGCAACCGAACAAAGGAAGCAAATGGGCACCTCTTCAATTGGAGTTGCTCTTCCTCTATAACCTAGAAAACCAAAGTTTTGATAAAAACGAGTGAATCACCCACAACCACACATTAACCGCAAAGAAAAAGTAAAAAAAAAACAAAGGAGAGAGAAGGCAACCTTCTCGGTGTAGGCGATGACGGGAGCATCCCTGGCCAGACCGTCGGGTCCGATCTCGGGAAGCAGAGATGGGAGCTGGGCGGCCATGGCCGGGGGCGGTGGAGGGGATCCGCGAGCGGCAGTTGATCCAGCCGACCTGGGAGTTAGAAGAAATCTCGCCCCGGCGCTCCTACGAAGGCAAATTACTCATTCTTGGGCTTAGCCGAAGCGACATGTTAAAGCGAGGGTTGGCCTACTTTTCACGTTTGGCCAATTTCCATATTGGTTGACTAGCGGTCGATTAAAAGAATGCTCTGGGTTCAACTCGCTCAGAAGTCAGAACTCTTCAAAGAGAAAGAGCAGGGTCACATTTAAAACTTGGCAATGTGTCATCACTGTACGGTTTATAAAAGATAATTTTAATTATATATATAAATTATCGTTTAATAATTAGATAATAATTTAAATATAGATCTTAATGGAATAAAAATTAAATTATAATAATTTAATTTTTTTATAGTAGTTTTCTTTTCAAAATAAATAGTCCAAATTTTGTTAGCAGGGTGTTAAAAATTAGGGTTAAAAGGGTTTGAACCCACAATCTTTCAAGAGTGAGAGATTTTTTTTTTTTAAGTTATAAATTTAAGTTAGTTGGGTTCTAATTCGTAGTCCTTTGCAGTATGAAGTATTATTATTATTATTATTATATTTTGATTAGTTAAATCTCCTACTTTTAATAATACGATAATATTGAGTTCTCATTTTATTAAAAAGAATATATTTTAAATAAATTTGTCATAAATTTTTATTATAATTTTAAAATATTGATGGAACTTGTCATATATTATTTATATTCATCATACAAGAGCATGTAGCTGTCTAGATCACTAGGTCGCTCAGGGTTAGACGGGTCGTGGTAAGACAAGGAGTTCTTCTTAAGTTCGTTAGGACTTTATTGCTTGGCTCATGTGATTTATTTATATCATAGAATATAACTAGTGGCGTTGTATTGGATCACAATACCTATAGATCATTTAATCGATTTTTCAGATTAATAAAACTACAAGGATGAAATCCTTTAATGAGTTTTCAAAATATTATAAAATCCAGCTCAAAGTCACACTTTGGCGTTATATGACATATCTATGCCTAGACTTGATATACGTATAATGTCTTCAAATTATGACTTGCACGTGAGCTGGGCAAAGGAAGGCAAGGGGAAAGGAGGGAAATGGAAGTGGAGAAAGGGGAAAGAAAGGGTTGGCAAGGGTGGGGCTGCTAGACGGCGGCGACCGGTGGTGGCAAGGCCGGTGGCACTCCACAAAACCAAGCAGGGGTGGCGGCAAACAGAGGTAGGTGAAGAGGAAGAAGAGGAGAAGGAAGGAGAGGGGTGGTTGGGCGACGGCATGGCTAGCCAATTGGCAATTGACGGTAGGAAGGAAGGGTCGAACAAGTTAGGGGAAGGGAATGGAAGGGAAAGAGGGGAAGATCGTGGTCGGGGAAGGGAGGTCGAGGGCAGAGACAGCAATGACTAAGCGTGGTTGTGGTAACCAACAGCGGCAAGGCCGGTGGCACTCCTCAAAATAGGGCAAGGGTGGAGGTGAACAAGGGTAGGGGAAGAGGAAGAAAGGGAGAAGGGCGACAACGGCATGGTCGTCCGGTGGAGGCAGGAGCGTCGATGATAGTGTTTGGCAGAAGAGGGGGCGAGGCTGGTTGCCCGTCAAGGAAAGAGAGAAAACAAGGAAGAAAAAAAAATAGGGGAGGTGTCAGGTGGAGGTGGTGACGTGGGGAAGGTAAACATGCACACGGGTAGTTTAGTAATAAAAATTTGATTTGATCCTAGCTTGAGTCAATAATAATAAATAAATTTTGAAAAAAATAAAACTTAATAGAATAAAATACCATAAAATAAAATAATGTCAACCTAAGTCGTATGACATGTTCTAAAGTCTACTAAATCACCCAAAAATGATAACTAACGTGATAAACAACTTAATTCTAACTCTACGGTCTACTCAAAATAAATTAAAAAAACTGGGCTTACTCTCATATACTATTATAACCCATTATCTTGGTGCATTACTGATGTTGTAATACACTGTTTTAGTTCACCCGTGAACCAATCTGAAAATGTTAACGACGATCGAATCATGTGCTAATCTAACTGATTTGGTTAAGTCAACTAAGATCTACCCTCGGCGTCTTAAGATGGTGATGCAACATGCAAAACATGGATAAAATACTTGGGTTCTAATGTTGTCTTACATGCATGCTATGATACGCAATCAAGTATAAAACAAGCCAAACAAATGAAAAGTTTTAAAGAAAATATCTACTTTTAAAGCTAAATGGACAGTCTCCCCTAAAAGTGCAGTAGGAATCATCTTATCAACAACAAGTAGTATATATTTATATCAATAAACATAAAAAATATAGTCTATTAACAACATTTCTTTTACATTCCCGTTATCATTACTTTCCTCATTATCTGAGCCGAGTCTAAACTCCATAGCTCAACTTGTTCATTCTCATTCTTAATTTCATTCACATGTAAACATATTTATTCATTGACATAATGACATTCAAATTTCATCATTTAAAACAATTCAATGCTCATCATCATCACCAATTACACTCGGCAAGTACATATGTAAGCAATTTTAGTGTTGCTCTTCCGTAGTTCTTACCTATATAGATAATAAAAAGACGTTAATAATGAGTGTTACTGATTCAGAAATAACTAATAACAAACTCACACATGTGAGTTGACCCTCCTGTTGAATGAAAACCTTATTACTCTTCCTCACAGAACTCTCATAAGTGTAATAACTAGGAGTCGTCGACCTTACACGATAGCGTCCCATTTCTGTCTCATCCTCATTCATTGGCCACTTTAAACTATCCCTTACATGGGAAAATCATTCTTTTTTCTTTCAGTCCTCTACATCCTCCGTATCACTCATAGCTCTGAATACAAAAGTCGAGTACTCTTAGGCATGTGCCTTAAGTATCCTTTGAAACTACAAGTCTAGACATACGCTGTATAAAAGTATTGGCAAACCTCCACCCTTCTCCAAGTTTGAGGAATTCAAAGGTAGAGTTATCACAATCCCTTAGGAGTGGAATGAACGTTCATCAATTTCAAAACCCACTTTGACAAACACACACCCTATCTCAAGACGCAATAGTCTATTTTCCCTCGTCTCATCTCTCACTAAAAACTCGAAAAATTACGTGTACATAGGCCTAAATAGGGATTTATATAATAGGCCCGAAGGCATTGTGATATGGATCTGAGTTTTCAAAAACAAACTCGATGGATCTCATCCCCTAAGGTTATTAATTTGAAAATTTTATACAACTAGATGGCCCATGTGGAGTAGGATACAATAAATCCACCACTATACACACCTGCTTACCTATTAAAACAAACATAACAAAGTATAGAAGTCAAACAAGAAGCGAGTCCTAAACACACTTGGTAGAAGCTCCAATCATGTTCATGCACCTAGGTGGCGAGCTCTTATTCTGTACCTATATATCCAACTAAAAGCTAACGCCTGCTTATGATACATTCACATATCAATACACACTCACATCAATCCATATAAGTGTTCCTACGTTATGTTGCATTAGATTACAATACTTAGTTTACCTAATTAGTTACTTAGCATTCATTTTAATACAATTCAATCGAGTAATTCATATTTTTATTACAATAAAATAATTAACACATCAATTCATCAATCCTAGTAGGCTTGCTAAAAATCATGACCTTTAAGAAATTAAGTCAGAGTTAATTATACCCCACGTCATTGAGCAAAGGCTAGGGTTTCATCAAGAGGCTCAAGACTCGAATTCAGCACCCCACAACATCCAAAGTTCAATCAGATTCGGCTGTATAAATTTTGCGGAAGATCCGGCGAATTTCAGCGAATCTTATTTTCTGGTGGTTTTCGACGGCTTTTCGATAATTTTCTGGCGAGGCAATCAGGGCATGGATTGGTATTGGCCTAGCGACCTCGACCCAATGGTGGTGGTAGTGATGATGGGAACGATGGCAATTTCCACCAACGGCGGCGATATCTGCCAATGGTGGAGATGTCCGCCAACGACTAATTAGGGAAGGCTAATAGGGTATGACTAGGGTTATATAATACGCTGAATATGCATGCGACCCAACTTTAACATGACACGGAACCCTAGGCTTACTAAGCACCCAAAACAACAATAAAGTAGCGACTTAATAATTGGGGCCAACCAGAGAAAACTCAATAGTGGACGCACAGAATGCCCAAGTCCACAACACATAGGGACTCACTTAAAGCAACACGATCAAACCAAACTGGTCGAACACTAATTGAGTTGAACTAAAGTCAAACCGGTCACAAAAATACCGAACCGACTAGTCTTTTACACCAGCACTTGGACAAGAGCCGAGGGGTACGGAAGTGGTTGGGTGGGGAGGGTGCGGTGTTGATGCAACTATGATTGGAGGCTGTGGGTAGGGTGCAACGACTGGTCGGGCAAGGGGCAGTGCAGCACCGCAGCTACTTTAGGAACACGTGGCCACATGACTAGGTTGGGAACACGCGGCCGCGCAACCAACGCAGTCACGGGGCCGCGTGTTTGCACAACCATTTATTGGCCGTGTGCAAATGGCCGTGGCACACGCTGTGCACATGCGCTAATTTTTTTAAAAAAAATTGAATTGGTCACTGAATTTCAGTGGCTCAGTGACTAACTAAATTGTCACTGAAATTGTAATATTTCTCCTAAAAGTTATGTTAATTTCATATCTAATATTTACCGCGGTCCGATCTAATATATTAGATAATAATTTTTTCATTATGGCCTCAATATATTTTTGAGGAAGAAAATTTCCAAGTTGGGGATATTGTAAAACTTTAAAAATAACTAGGTTATTTTATTTAGAGTTTTGTAAATCTTGTTTTTTCATTTTTTATTATGGAGTGCATATGTGTTTATGAGTAATTATTCATAGTCAAACATTCTCTATAGTTATTATCCATTACCTTTCATATTTATATACAATAAGTTATTATACATCATCTTTCATGTTCAAATTAATTATTATGACCTTTCATTACTCACCATTTTGTTTTCATGTGCATTTTCATTACTTACCTTTTCATTTTCGTGCACCAAACTATGTCTGTTTAAGCACATTCTCCCCAACTCAGAAGGGAGGAATTGGTGTGAAACAACCATCATTGTTGACTTTTTCAGCATGGTCATTAGTTTCGAAGTTTGTAGGTATTTGCCATTAAATTTGTTTGCGCGTCGACATACTGTACGACAACCATTCTTATGTTGACATGCAACCAACTTCAATGACAATTACGTACAAATTTTGGAACCAAAAACCACATTGAAAAACTCAACAAAGGTGGTTATTTTACATCAGTATGAAAGGTAATGTATAATAACTACAGGGAATATTTGACTATACTGTAAAACCCAGCTTTGGGTTAGGATTTTAACCGCTTGTAGGTTGCCCAATTCGGGTTTCAGACCATGAATATGGGGCCCAGATGGCCTTATGATCATGTTCTAGTGGGTGAGTATGCATGACATGCAGATGATGGATTCAGTTATGCTACTAATAACACGAGCTTTAGTGTATACACGAGGTATACAAATGATTTTTTTATAGGTTAGCCAGCGTTTAAACCTAGATTTAGGCCATTGTAGCGTTTAGTATCGGTTTAGAATTTTCAGAGTATCTCATTTGCATGCATCATAGGGATTTCAAATCACCAGATTGTGGCCCTATGGGCTCAGTTTGATTGAGTCATAGGTTTTCACCTGATTGAGTTTAGGGTTCGAGGCACATTTAACTTTTTTGCCTCGATTTCTACCTATAGAGTCACTTTTAGGACTCAAGACAGTTTTGACTATAGATTGTCTTGATCCGAGCTTTTCATTTATATACATATTTTAGATACCCATAGTTGGGCCCCACTAGGTCATGAGTTGTCGGACATGCCGATCGTGACATGTGGCAAGAACTGAGCCATCCACATCAGCCCTAGCTTTCTCCCATTGATTTTTCATAGATTTCTATTGATTTTTGGAGTTTTACACCCTAGCGTTGCCGCCACTTCGGCTTGCCACCGGCAAGTCTCTAGCCTTTCCCCAGCCACTGACCAAGCACACCCATGACCGCCTCGTAGCTGATTTTCTATCCATACCTCATGACCACCGACAATGGTGCTTTGGGAACTGGTTTCTGCTCCATTGTTCGAGCCATTTTTCCAGCACCAGCAAACCACCTCCGACCAACCCAACTGCCCAGATAGGTTTATCTTGTCGAGGCCGACATTTTGAGACCACCAATGAGCACTGTTGTGGCCGCAATTGCGACCAACAAAGGTACTACACCTATGGCAATTCCGCCCTCTTTCTGAACATTTTCCGGCTAGTAAGCGGCTGAACTCCGTCGATCGCCACCACTACCATGATCCTTGTCATCATGGCCGTCGATCCCAAAGAGTTGAGACCCCAACCGCACCACCATCTGCATTTTCGGCGATAGGCATCGCCCGCCTGGTTGCGGTTACTTGAGTTCTTGTCCACCTGCCCACGTTTGAGTCCACCTGACCGAGTCTTGTTCACTTGTTTGTATCTGTGGTCATGCCCGAGCCTATGTCCGCGTCCAACTACTCGGCCCAACAGTATTGTTTGACTCGGCTGAGTCAAGTCAGCTTGACTCAGTCGACTCACTTGGGTTGATTTTGTCCGGTTTGGTTCAACACATTTTTAGTCGTTTTCAGCTATTTTTTGATTGTTTTTTGTAATTTGAGAACTCCTACATTAGTTTAGATGCATATTCATAATATGTAGGATATTTTTATGTTATGAGTATTTTTATTTATTTATTTATTTATTATTTATTTATTTATATTTATAAGTTTATCGTATATGATGAATGTTTACATGATTATTTGTTATTATTAATGTTATATTTACTTATTAATATTAGTATTATTTATGTTTACTAAATTAGTATATTCTATATTGGATAACTATGATATTATTATTGGTCATGATTAATTAATATTAACTATTTATTAATTTATTTATTTATATCTAATGATTATATTTTTAATTAATTAATTATTTATTTATATATTTATTAACACGAGTATATGAGATATTTACTCGAGTAAATGATATTATTATTTTATGATTAATTTATTTTTAGGTATTTATTATTTATATATGTATTCATGAGTTTATTTATTTATTATTTTTTATTATATCTCGATTTGAGTGTTATATATTTAGTTGTAGGTTTATTTAGTTGTCTTCTTTGTTAGGATGTACTGATAATGTGAGCACACACCATGAGCATGCATCGTATAGAGATGTTAGTATTTTACTTAGTAGTGAGTTTCGATGTAGGTTACGAAGCCTGAGTTCACTGTAGATGTGTTGATATGCTTAAAGCTTAGATTACAGGTCCGTAGGACTCTCCCTTTGCTTGATATATGCTTGACTCCCTACGTGTCAAGTTTAATCATGTTTTAGATGTAGGACAGCATCGACAACATTTTATCGGATACCTCCGATGTCAAATCATTTAGCCGTATTTTCTACACATGTTTAATAAAACTTTAATGTTTAAACCCCTTAATTATTTTTAAAAGATACAATCTAGGAACTAAGTATTAAATCTTCTCTCAAGCCTATATGTATAAATATGAGGGTTACGACTTTTACGACTAAGAGTGTGTATGAGATGTATGGACTGCATTAGACCTCTTTCAAACCCTGAGGTAGTGTAGAGTATGAAGGTACTAGGTCACTCAACACATTTTTAGAATTTGTGGCACTAACTTAACCGTTATTTTTTCCATTCGAGTATCGTGACGGGTGTAATATGAAAGATGTGAAGGCATAAGTGTTGTATGTATGAATATGAATATTAGTCGTGCATGCATACTGACACTTGTTTAAATATGTTTCTTACCGCCTAGTGTGAGGAAATTCTGAAGTTTTCTAAGTTTCTGTAGATAATCGAATACCATTTGCCAGTTTATACTAGTTATATTTTGGACCAATAATACTCATTACTATTATTTTTTATATTATATATGTAAGTCTTACAATCGTGAGTTTACTTTGGTGAGAGGATAGATAAATAGTATACACACTTGAGCTCAATACAGTTATTTTTTTTCTTACTTTTATTTATATTTAATGTGTTTGACATATATTTAACAATGTCTTCCATTATCATGATACCAAGCGGGTTATTTTGATCTATTTTATCAATTGAGTCTTACCGATAAACAATTTTAGACATGCCTCGACTAGATCGTAATATTTTCTGATTTAGTTGTTAAGTGAATTGAAATTGGGGTATTATATACATATTCTATAATAACGAAATACGAAAAGACAAGATTTTCAAAATCCTAAATAAATTAAATTAATTATTTTCGGGGTTTTATAAAAGTTTTCACTGGCTATTCGGTGACTAATGAAAAAATGAGACCAATTTTTCGATGGTTAATATTTGATGTCGTAAATTTAGCCACTGAATTTTGGTCGCTATTTTGTGACTTAACTAAATTATCACTGAAATATTTCGATGGTTATTCAGTCAGTAATTAAAAAAAAGACATCAACTTTTCGATGGCTAATATTTAGTGTTGTTAATTTAGCCACCGATTTTCGGTGGCTATTCGGTGACTAACTAAATTGCAACCGAAATATTGGGTAGCAATTCAATCACTAGTTAAAAAAAAAAGGACAACATCAAGTGTTCAGTGGCTAATTTTTTGTGTCGGTAATTTGGCTACCAAAAATAGTAGCTATTTGGTGATTAATTAAATTATCACTAAAATATTCGACTATAATTCGGTGACTAATTCGAACAAAAGGTGACACCAATTTTTCAATGATTATTTAGTGACAAATTATTTTGTTACATAATATTAGTGATAATTTAGTGACAAATTTTGTCACCAAAATTTTTGGTGATAACACTAGTGATTAACCACCTCACAATGACAATCTACAAAAACATGTAGCACGAGAATTAACATGAATCAAAGTCGAAATTGATGTGACCCTACGAAAGACAACATAAGTCAAAATTATAAGTCGGCGGAGACCTGGTAGCTGAGATATAAATTTATATTTTTTTTACCTAATAGCAAAAAGATAACATGTATATAACTAAGATTGGAATGATGGTTAATGAAATGGAAGATTTATATATATATATAGGTTCATCCCAATAATATACTAGATCCTACTTCAAAATGCATTAGACGCGGGATTTATTATTTGTGAGATCTAATAAATATTAAATGAGATATGGAAAAAAGAACTTTATATATGTACACTAAAAATACCTTATAATTATATAAGTAAATAATTTTCATTCAACCCAAATCATCAACTAATTATAATTAAAATAATTTAACTAAAAAAAAGAAACAAGCGAGTATATTTTCTTAGTATTATGAATGTCTGTCTTAGGTGCAATTCATAACAGTCGGCCAACTTCGACAGTGGCATATAATAAGGGCTGAGGAGTGTCATCTTTCTTGGCCCATTTTAAATAACTTATTCCAACCGATATAAAAAAGAGATAATAATCAGTCACAAGGTTATCGAGTCAGGTATGATGGTAAGACCCGCACGATATATACAAATACTCAAACACTCACATAAGACTCTTAATCACTCATTATGGTAAACATGACAGTAAAAAAACCTAGGCAATGACCCTTCTAAAATGAGACTTCAATCAATTTTTACATGGGGTATTTTCATTATTTTTGAAGAGAGAACTAAGATCAAATAACAAATTAGCACTCAATAACAATATGGGGAGGCACTTCATTATTTTTATATATCAATTCGAAGCCTTGGTGGTAAGGAAAGAAGGGGACGAAAATGTGGGAATAAAGTGGGCCGGGAGGGGGCTCGCCACACAATGTGAGGGCCACGTGACCCGGTCTTCAATTCTTGGATTGCGATGCGATGCGACGCGTGCCCCCATCAGTCTCTGTTTTCTTTCTCGGGGGAGTTTACGGATTCACCTCAAACTTATCGACCGACGATACGATCCAACCGCCGTTAACTCTCGTTAACTTCCCCACGTTAACTTTCCTGATACGACCTTAGCCGAGGTCTAGGGTCCAGATATATGGAAATAAATGGAGGGGACAGCACCCACCGAGAAAAGGAAACTGGCAAGCAATGAGCTCCAGCAGATTTAAACGAAGTATAAAGTAAAAGCCTGGAATTTTGCTTTCTTTCTTTCCATTTTGGTTTGTCTGCCAAAGGAAAGCTAGCAAAAAAGTGATCACCTTGCCTCTTCTCCTATGTCCATATTTCTCACATGACCACCACAACTGGAAGAGTGCAATAACAGCTAGCGTACCTTGTCTGCTACATATTAGCAGGTTGATTGCTTGGCTTAATTTGCTGGACCGGCTTCCATTTCCAACCCATTAATTTCTTGGATCAGGTGAGATCTTGGTGCGAATGGATGTAGTAGCATCCATTTTCCATCTCTTATGCAGTGGGTAAATTTTGGTCCATGCTGTGACATGCTAATATGGGTGTTCTTGTGGTTTTGCTTGGTGGCCATTGGCCGAATCAGGTCCGCGAGGATGGTGAGGGGGAAGACGCAGATGCGACGGATCGAGAACGCAACGAGCCGGCAGGTGACCTTCTCCAAGCGCCGCAACGGCTTGCTCAAGAAGGCGTTCGAGCTCTCAGTCCTTTGCGACGCCGAGGTTGCCCTCATCGTCTTCTCCCCCCGCGGCAAGCTCTACGAGTTCGCCAGCTCCAGGTATTCGCTCGATTTCAACACTCCCATCGTAGATCTACTATACGTATGTACCACACCACATTTTTGCACCACTTTCCTTCTCCATGGGTATCATTTCTAGCTAGCTAGCTGCGGTAATACTAAAACCCAAGGTGTTATAAGTCCTCTTCTCTTCCTTGATTTTCTTAAGCATGTTCACGAAGAGAATGTGAACCCATGAGTCCCGTCGATCTTTCATGTGTTTTTTTGCCAAAGTCGTCTTAGGTGTTTGGGGTAATTTAGACTTCAGTGAGTGAGTAAGGATAATGGCATAGATCGTGTGCCTTTATTCTGTCACCCATTTCTGCTACTCCGATGGTTGTAGATTTCATGGAATCATGTAGGGCGCTTGAGCGGTAAGAGGAGGTGCTCATAGTACGACGAGCTCAAGGGGTTATTGAATAACTTGTTGTATTCCACACGTTTTAAAAATAAACTGTTGTATTTCCTGATCAGTTTTAGGGGTGTAACATGGTTGAGTAGTAAGCCGGCCTAAAATGATCTTGCCGGTACTTTTAGATCTTAGATAAGCCCTGTCTCCTTCCAGGTCTTCTCAGGAAGTAAATATGTCTTCGATGGTTGAGCCGGGTGCTAGTACGATTATTCCCTCTCTTTTTTTTTGTTGCATTTTTCTTCCTAGGACCTTTCCATTGCTATCCCTCGTCATCGCTTTTTTCATTCTTGCACCATAACTCGTTTAACATAAAGGGGTTTTTGTCACTGTGAAAGTTTGATATATCAATTAGTACTATGCATGCTTAATTTATAGTATACTATGATATATATATATATATATATAT
>JAVDBV010059947.1:0-14806 GCA_032619315.1 Piper longum
GTTTTTATCACTAACGCGGAATTGCCTCCGCAGGTGTCCAGATTCGAGATTAGGTATGAGAAGGTCATTGACAACCAGAGCATGGAGCAAGATAAAGAAGAAGACTCCTTTATTTTATTTTGAGAAATAAGTGTGGCTACTGGGAAACGGTCCTAGACTATGTGGAAACCAATATTTTTATGTTGATGTTTAACTGTTATAATTCAGTAATTTATTAGTTGTTTAAGTAACACCTAGCCAGCTAGGCCCACAATTATTGTGAAATATGGCGGGTCGTTACAACTCCCTTTTAATTTTATTTGAGTTATAGATGTGGCTATGGGAAACGGTCTAAGACTGTGGGACAATTATTATTTTATCTTGTTTAAAACATAGTTTACTTTGAATGAGTCATATTTATGGTTTGATTTTTAGTAACACTCGGCCATCTAGGCCCAATTAAATAATTGAAAAATGACGGGTCGTTACATATAGTATGCCTCGATTGGTGCCATACTTATAGTGGACTAGTAGTTATTATATAGGCAAATTCCATTAAGGGTGAATGGTCTTTCTAATTGTCATGTCAGTTTAGAACATAAGACCATAACGAATACTCTAAAATCTAAATAGTCCTTTCTGAGTGGCCATCACTCTGATGACAGAAGGTTGTACTGAACTTCAATTATATTCCCATTGCTTCTTGAAATTCATTCCATACTTTGGTTGTAAATCTGGTGTCCCCGTTTGACACAGTAAAGACAGGTGTACCATGTAGTTTCACAATATTGCTCATGTAGAATTTAACCAGCTGGTCCATAGTCATAGTTATCTTGACAGAAATAAAGGGAGAAGATATTATTCGTCAGTCTACCACCACCTAAATAACATCATGATTTTTCTTGTTCTTAGGTTGTGCAACTACAAAATTATATGTAGTGTTTTTCCATTTCCACTTATAAACTTCTAGGGGCTGAAGTTGTCCTCCAAGGCTTTGATGCTCAAATTTCACTTGTTGGCAAGTGAGACATTTTTGAGACAAAGGTAGCACCATCCTTCTTCATCCCTTGCCAACAATATATCCTCTTCATGTCTTGATACATTTTGATAACTCATAGATGAATAATGTATTTAGAGTGATGTGCTTTTTGTATGAATGGTGTATTTCGACTGATATACTTCTTGTAGAACTTTATTCCTTAACTCACTATTAGGTGCACAAAGTCAACCATCAAATCAAATGACTATGTCTTCTTCCATCTTTATTTGATCAAGAGAGGTGCATAATCCTTACGATTCCTCATCTATATCTTGAGCTATTTTGATTCTATCAACTAAGTCATTGGAGATAGTCAAAGTGGCAATGAGTGAATTCAACTTAGATACTAGATTTATAGATATGACATCCTCTATAAATTTTCACTATATTACTATAATATTATAAAACTTTCCACATAGATTTTGGCTAAGAACATTTGCTACGACATTAGCCTTTTCATGATGATAGGATACACTGAAATTGTAGTTCTTAATAAACATGTAGTCCCAAAGACAAAGTTGAAGTCTCAAAAGGTTCGTCAACAACTTTGGTGGGAGCTTTGGTAGCTGAAGCATGAAGGGTTTGGTACATGAAGTACAAAGGTAAACTTTGGCTTGTTCGATGGTTGAAGATCAAATGGGCAAACCCTAGCGCTGGCATGGTGAACTTTGGTAGAGCTTTGAATAATGTTCGGCCAACCAATCGACCAGGAGGGAAAAGGGGTGAGATGAAGTTATGGAGACTTTGCTAGAGCTTTCGCAACAGAATGTCACATCGGCAATAAACAAAAGTTCTGTGAAGTTTGAGTGGAGACTTCGGCAGACGTCTTCAGCAATAGAAGGAAAAACGAAGAGTGTTGCTAGTTCCAAAGTAGTGTTATGGCACAATTGGCAAGCACTTTGACAGGTTGTTTGATAGTTCATTGTCCACAAAGTTTCCAAAAATAGCATTTAGAAAAGACAAACTTTTTGGTATTTAAATCCCGATGACAATTATTTTTGATAGGAGGTTCTAAAGTATAAATAGGGCCTTGGGGGAAGGATTTGGACACACCTTTGATGCTATTAAACCCCTAATACTCTATTGGAACCTTTGAAAGCTCAAGCTTGTAGTTAGGATTCTCTTCTACTTTGTATCCCTAGTGCTTTGATTGTGTAAATCCTAAGAGAGGGTTGCAATGAGGCAAGGATCAAGTGTATGAGCTTGATTTTTAAACTCCCAAGGTATCGAGAGTGTATGAGAGCACCTGGCCTAGAGAATGGAGGTGTATGCATTGAAGACTCCTTTAGTTCAAGGTTTGAACATTGTGAAGAAGAGCTATCTTCAAGTGGTGGTTTGTCCAAAGGCGATAGGAACTGGTTGCAAGGAACCTTGGTACTTAGTTATTGTGGAGGAAGGCTTGTTGGAGGATCCTAGGGTGTTAGGAGTGTAAGCTTCCTTGGGACTTATTAGGTGCTTATGAAGGAGTCCTTGTAGTTCCTTGCAAGTTGTGCAAGTTCGTTGCCATAATGAAACTAAGAAGATTTACTTAACCAAAGGACTTAGTGGGCTAGAAGAGAGGAGTAGGAATTCCAAACCTCTTGAAAAATCTCTTGTGTCATCTCTCTTCCCTTCTCTCTGTGTGCTTGTTGTTTTCTTTTGGTTCACTTTGTTGCATAGTTCATTTAGTTCTGTTGTGTTTGACTTGATTACTTTAGAGGGTTAAGTGAACAAGGTCAAGGCTACTTAAAGACTTGTATGGTTCAAATTGATTTGCTAAAGCAAATATCTTATGAGTTTGAACTTGTGTTTATTGCCTAACACACACCACACTTACTTGGTTGCTTTGATTATCTTTTATTTCTGCTTATTGATTTAATCTTACTTGCACAAAATTGTTCTCGCTAGTTGTCCAATCTTGTGATCTTATATGGGTCTAAGGATTGAGGGCATCTAATTTGTTTGCTTATTGATCTTAGTTAGCTCAATCTCACATAGATGCCTTCAGTTGTTTGGTTGTGTCCATTCCATAATTGTTGCTAGTTTGGATGGATCTACGACAATACCATCCTTAGAAATAATATCACCTAAGAGTAGAAGTTCATCCAAAAGTCATACTTATTGAACTTGCATAAAATTTTTTACTCCTCAACACTTCCATGCCAATTTGAAATGTTCCTCATGGACTGTTTAATATCAGAGTATATTAATATATCATCCTAGAAAACAGTGAGAAACTCATCTAGGTACTCATGGAATCAGTTTGTGAGGTCGATGAAAGCTGCTAGATCATTGGTCAAACTAAAAGGTATGACAAAAAATTTATAGTTCTCATATCTTGTTCTGATAACACTCGTCATGATATCCTTCTCCTTGATCCTCAGTTGTTGATATCTTGACCTCAATTCGATCTTAGAGAGTACAATAGCTGATTAAAGAAGTCATCATTCTTTGGAAGTGGATACCTATTTTTTATTGTGATTGTTGAACCTTGTTTTGATATGATAACAACTTCAAACTCTTTAAGTGAAAGCATGGAAGATCAAACAACTAAGCCGAGAATTCAAGTTTGAAGAATCAAAGGAAGTGTTGAAATATGGGGAAAAATGAAGATATGGGGATGCATGCCAAGGAAGAAGATGATTCAACCTTTGTCTTTCGATTAGTGGTTCAACAATTGAAGACATTGGGCTTGCTAAATTTGAGTAGCATTAGACTTCACAGACCTTTAGTTATGGGTTCAACAACAGAAGTGGGTGAGGACACCCTAGGGCAGACGTGGAGAATGGAGAATTGATGTTAAGGAACTTCAGTAGAGCAACCGAAAATGACATGGCTAGTTTGTGCGAACCATTAGTAAACGTTCGGTCAGTCATTGGCAGCTTTATTATGAAAAAGTTGCCAAAATTAGTTATTGAAGAAAATAAATGAGGGGGATTTGAACCCCAACAACTATTATTTTGAGAGAGGTGTTAGAAACCTATAAATAGGGCCCTAGGGGAGCATTTTGACACACCTTTGATGATGTTGACCACTTAGATCAAGCTTATATTAGGATTAGTTTTTCATATTAGCTTATATTCCTAGGCTTTGATTGTGTAGTACAAGGAGAGATCATTGAGTGAGATTTTGCTCAAGTGTGGCTGAGCTTAATTGTAAACTCGATATGTGTGGGAAGTGTGTAAGCACATGGCCTATAGAAGAAGGGTGGTTGGATAGAAGAGTCCTTTGGCTCAAGGTTTGAGTTTGAAAAGAAAGGCTTAGCTTCAATTAGTGGCTTCCGCAAGGGTATTTAGAGCTACTTGCAAGGCTCCTTGGCACATTGGAGGTGTTTGAAAGAGAAGACATGCAACGTGCAAAGTTCCTTGGTACTTGGTGCTTGTGGACGAAGGCTTGTTGGAGGATCTGAACAGGTTAGGAGTGCAAGCTTCCTAAGTACTTGGTGAGTTTTTGAGAAGGAGGGTTTATAAGTACAAGGTTCTTTGGCACTTGGTGCTTGTAAAGGAGGTTTTGTGGTTGCTTGTAAGTCAGACAAGTTAGTTGTCATAAGTGAAATTAAGAAGACCCACCCAACTAAAGGATTTGGTGGGCTAAAAGAGTGGACTACTAGTTGGGAACCTTTTTAAAAACCTTCATGTATTCTCTCTTCCCTTCTCTCTTAGTTTACTTGTTTTTTAATTTGATTCACATTCTTGCGCAGTCACTTAGCTCTCTTGTGTGTGACTTGATTGCTTTAGTAAACTAAGTGAATCAAGGTCAAAGTTACACAACAACTTGCATGGTTTGATTGATTCACCAAAACAAGAAACTTTGTAACTTTGAACTTGTGTTGTCTTACACACCACCTATTGGGTTTATTATTGGTTATTACCTTGCCTATTCATTTCTTGTACTTATTAGTTATCCTTTATTGTGCTTAAATCATTTCTTCTTTATTTGTCCACTTGCGATCATTATAAGGTTCCAAATATTATGAGGATCGAACTCTTTTGCTAAGTGTTTGTGGTTAATGCTCTTCCACATAGATGTCTTCAATTGGTATCAGAACTTTGGGTTGAACTAGATGGACACTTACCCTTCTAGCTACTCAAGGGAAGAATTCGAAGAACTACAAGAGGCCTTTAAACACTATATGAGAAATCTCTGAAGATGGCCAAAAGAAGCATAGGGCTCAAGAGTTCACTAGATTAAAGGATGAGTTTGGAGAAGGTGGCAATAGAGCAAAGGATGACTTCTATGAAGAATGAAGTAGCCTTACGTCAAAAGAAAAGAAAAATCAACACAAGCTTGAAAAAGGAAATTGCTAGGCCAAAAGAAGAAAACACAATGCTTCTTAACGAAATGGGGGACTTCTTCATGAATATTGGTAAACCCCATAAAGTTCCTTGTTTGGCTAGATCAAAAAGGAGGGATCCTTCACTCAAAAAAGGGTCTTTCATGCAACTTTGTCATGCTATTCTTGTGGGTAAAATATGTCATATCTCAATAATGTGCATGATAAAGAAGGCTACTGCTAATGGAATATGTAGATGAGTACTTGAGGAGAAGAAGAATGATGATAAAATGTACAAATGGACTTGTCCAATGGTTAATGTATTTAAGAGGTTAAAGGGAAAGAGCATCACCAATGCATTGAACATTGATAAAACATGCATACAACATGGAGCAATACATTAATTACACATAATCATAAAATATGAACATGTTGCATAAATATCGGTGATTAATTCATTATAGTTCAAATTACTAACCTATTCTTTGATGGAAAAACTTGAAAACTTATGCCTAATCCTATTCCACACGCTTAAAATTTTGAAGAAAAGGCCTTGTAGAAGAAGAGAATGTTGGAAATTTATTCTATTTATGTTATAGTAATCTTCTTGATAAGTGAAGAGTCAAAGATAATATCAAGAGGTAACATTGAATATGGATGTGAACCTATTAATGAGAAGATTGTAGATCTCAAAGTATCTAAATAAGTGTTTGGATTATCATGTTGGATTGAGACTCACATGTTGAGCTCCGTAATGGAGATTCACTATTAAGAAATAAGGTCATTGGTTCTATAGTGCTTAAATCTATATTTTATGTAGATCAACCTTATATAAAAGAATAATGTTGTTCTCATAATAATATTTTGATTTGATCAAGATCATTCTATATTTCTACCTCCATTAAAGAATGTCATCCAAGGAAGAGAGAAGAGAAAGTGATCTACGGTAGAGAAAAGAAGGGGCTGGGTGGCCTCCTATCTACTTAAATACTTCTTCCTTTTCCACTTTTCCTTAAGTACCCTCCATCTAAACTAAAACAACTATTCTACCCTTAATTCTCATACACAGATCCTAAATGGGTAAACTTGGACCTTGTCCATAACCATTGACTGAAATTGACTATTAAGTCAAATTGAGATTTTTGGTTACCGGTCAATGTTTGATTTCACTTAAATCAACCCATAGTTAAAAATAAGCGCTTAGCTTCATGAATTATTCATTTCCATGATAGATATCATGTTGCTAATATAGACTCGGTTCATATGTGACAATGTCTAGCTTCTATAGTTTTTACCTTAGCCGTTTACTTATTCCTAAAAATTTCACTTGACTAATTGTTCCTTACATAATAGAGTATTGGACATTGATCTAACATGACTGTACTCAATATAATCAACCATATAAACTAAAATTTCTATGTATTTGATATTAATCAAGATTAAATATAAAAAAAAATTATGAGCTGAAAAATAAAGAGTACACTACTAAAGTCAATCCTTCTTACAAAAGGAATAAAATCTAGGGCAATAATGGTAAAGATATTGATTATTACATTTTTTATTTGACTATTCTAATGTCAAACTTTAAAAATCTAGGTTTTTATTGATAACCAAAATATTTTTAAAGGAATTTTTAGTAATTATAATCCCTAAAAAGAAATTAATGTCTAATAAGCATTTTATTTATAATTTAATATTTGATGGAACTTGTTGAACCAAATTGAACTAGATATATTCCATACAAACTACAAATCTGGTACAATAATCGTTACATTATTTGAAATCTTATATAGGACCTTGCCAAGAAGCCAAGACATTTGAATTTTTCATCCATCATAGACCATGTCCAAATACATGGACAAACATAACCCATTTACACCGTTCTTCATTCTTAGATGTTATTTCTTGAAGGAGTATGTTAACATCATGGTCCCATATCTCTATATGGGATAAATGGTGGTTAATACAAATGTGGGTTCTTATGTCCTCTAAAGTAATTAATCGTTTTGAAGTGAAACCATGGGCCCATTTTTACATGGTATTGAGCCGATCAATTCTTTTCCCATGAACGTAATTTATTCCTCATCGATTTGTCTAATTTCTTTTGTTTGTGAAAATCTACTTGTTTTGATTGTTGATATATGCAAAAAGTTTGGTTTTTTGTCTAATTCACCATGGCGAGAATCAACAACAACAACAAAGTTCCAAAGTCTTCAACAATGGTGGATCCTTTAGTGCAGCCTCAATCCTCATCTTCTCAAGAAAATGCCACCTTTCAACCTGCACATCCAAAGTTATGGTTTCTATGGACAACTCAATTTGGATATATTCCAATACAAGGTTAATATTTTCATCCCGATCCTTCTTTCAATACTATGCCAGTAAGAAATCCTTATCCTCTGCATATTCATGCTCCTTTTTTCTCACTATTCATTTGCATAGGAAGAACTTTATCATATGATAATCACAAATTGTGAATCTCATTGAAACCCAAGAATGTATGGTATTTCTAGATGGCACAATTCCATCCCAATATGTCACAATTGTTAATTCCCTCTATGAACCTTTTGAGCTATTTGCAACAAATCTATATTTCTTTGCCTGCAACGAACGTATTATTTAATTAAAGGCTGGATAATCAATACCCTTAGTGAAGAAATCTTGTCACAAGTTGTTGGTTTGAACACTGTGGCATATGTCTGGTCTGCTTTAAAGAGAAAGATTTAGAGTTTACTATGGAAAGAGAGTTAGCTCTAAACAATTAGCTACAAACAATTCAATGAGAGAATTGCAAATCTTTGGATGGCTATTTGAGTCAATACAATTCCATTTGTGATGAACAAAAAGGTGAAAGATTATGGATCAAACCATGTGATTTCCACTCATTTTGCTATCACAGTTCACTGTTGGCCAGGCCCTTTCCTCTTACTGTTATCTTAAACCCTAGTACTAAGTTAGCATTTTCTGTCTCTCTTTAGTATTATTCTCCATGTTTGGTTCTCTTCAGTACCTTAGACCTGGTCATAGTGTTCACAGGTGTTTCAAAAAGTTTAATAGGGAATTCAAAACTCCTTCCCTCAAGAACTCGGGTGCTCGAGTTGCTCTACAAATTGTACAACAAACAATGAGTGCTCTCACAATTGATATAGTAGAAATCAGCCAGCAACTCCCAGGTTCAAGTGTGTTATAACTTCCCAAATCCGATTTACTCTCAAACTAAATTGGAATTGTTATGGTAGATCGGACCAACTCTTAGTTTGATTATGTTAGTCAACCCGAACCTAAGTGGAAGGGACTTAAACCCTTTAGGTGTCTTAAGATGAAAAAAATACCACAATGCGCAACCAATGCATACATAAAATGCACACCCAAATAGGAGGATACTACATGAATGTTATGACTATTATTCCACATTCACAATCAATTAAATTTCGATAAAATTGTAGAAAATTTTAAAATAAAATGGACAGAATTTCCTCTAAAATTATAATAAGAGGCCAACATGTTTAATAATATATATATATATATATATATATATATATATATCACAACACAATATATAATTTTTTCCTAAGCGCACTTAAGTGATAACAACAAAATCAAAGTCATAAATTGGGTCTCGACCCACGTGTTAGTCACATCCATCACATATGCTAGATCAGTCTCCAAATAGTTTAGTCATGAATGTCATGACTATTATTCCACACTCACAATCAATTAAATTTTGATAAAATTGTAGAAACTTTAAAAATAAAACGGACAGAATTTTCCTAAAAGTATAATAAGAGGCCAACATGCTTAACAATAATATATATATATCATAACATAATATATAATTTTTTTCAAAGCACATTAAACTGATAACAACAAAACCAAAGCCATAAATTCGGTCTCGATCCACCTGTTAATGACATCCATCACATATGTTATATCAATCTCCAAATAGTTTAGTCATTTCAACATAATACAAACACATCACAACATGTTACATTATAACACAATAGCACAACAAGCAACACACGTAGTGCCAAGTCTATGCATCCCATTCCTATTCCTCACCTACATAGATAATAAAAAATGTCAACAATGGATGTCATTGATCTTGAAATAACTAAATATCAAACTTGCACATGAGAGTTGACTCTCATGTAAAAGAAAAAAAATCATATAATTTTATCAGAACACTCTAAGGGTAACTACTGAAGTGCCATCAAGCTATAGACCAAATGACATCCCAACTAATTGGTATGGTAACACTCTCGACATTTTCTTAAAAAGTCTCACTCTCGCAAAAATCAGTATCAAAAGCTCTCTCCAAACCTCTATATTTCTTTTGACCCAGAGTACAAAGGCCAAATACTCTCAGGAAGTTGCCATCTCTTTGATACCATAGGTCTAGACTTATGCTATATAAAATAGTACTCTTCTACTCCACATCTCTCCTGGTGTGAGGAAGCTCAAGACGTGGAGTTACTAGGATCCCTCGGGAATCCCTGTCACCAATCCAGAGCACACTGTGACTTACACATACACTCTCTCACAGTATGTGATGGTCGGTTTCTCAATCCCTCGGCTCACAAGAAAATCTAACAAAAATTATAATTATAGGGATGGGAATTGAATTATGTAAATAGGCCCGAAGGCAACGACTTGTGGATCTGATTTTTTGAAAATAGGTCAAGGGATCTCATCCTCGAGGGTCTTCAATTCAAGAAGAATGTTATGTTTAAATGACCAATGTTGAGCTGGATCTAATAAAACAATCACTTAACACATCCTGTGATCTGTAAATCAAACAACAATGGAATAGAGTGACAAATCAAGGACGAATCTTAACAGACCTAGTAAAAGCTCCAAGTGTGGGCTCTGGCCTAGTCAGCAAGCTCCTACATCGAACCTACACAAATAAAACTACTCACTAATGCCCAAGCCAACTATATGATGCATGTATACAATCAATGAGTATGAATATAATCACAAGCATACAATGAAAAGGAATACAACAAGACATGGGAAATCACAAACTAAATGTAGTTACCAACAAAAAACATGAACAACTATAATGAACAAAGCAATTAACACATAATGCAACAAGCACACATTTCCAATCAATAATCTAATTCAAACATGGTGAAGATGGTCAATAACAATGTACTATACATGTGACGATGTGTGAATGATAGTAGATCATACTTATAATTATTTATTACATGAGCAATATAAAAAGTGGAAAATGGGTGAAGGGAGGTGGGGTGATCGGGTTAGTTTAGATTTTTTTTTTTTTTAAATTTACTCTTAGCTAGGATAAGGCTAATTAGGTGTAAAATGGGGTTCTAAAGCTTCTAAAAAGCTGTCTAAGGGTCGTCAACATGTCTCAAACAAGTCAAGGACGCGAGTCAAAATAAAAATTGGAAATAAAACAAACTCGACGTCCGCAGAATGACATGCTATAAAAGCTACCAACTCATGCAAAGTCCTAACCATCACGTCCTAATACGATCAATGGCCTAAATCAAATTCTATGAACCACTAGTAAAATAAAATAACATAGCATACCCTCGTATATACTAATAACTTAGTTGTTGTTATGTGGCTGGCGCTATCATAATATACTTGGGCATAGCACGCACACATGGTCAGCCCGCACACATGTTCTGAAAGTTGAACCGACCCAAACAAATGATCAAACTGATTGGCTAGCGACTATAAAACCGTGACTCGGCTAGTGGGTTTTACATGTGTCCTCTTGTATGACTCACAACCTTAAATTGTTTGATGATTATCAACCTTATAAAAGTACTGATATTGTGATGATGATTGGAATGAGAAAAACACAGAAATCAAACATATTGGTAAGGTTTCTCTACCTACTACCTCACGTGATGTAGTGTTACACGTTGTTGTACATGTTCCACAATTGAAACAAAGTCTTCTTTTAATCAACCAACTCAACCCTGATCTTAATTGAGGTTTTAAGTTTCACTCTGAAGGTTTCTGCTCTTTGACAAAGGGAGTGGAGGAGTGATTTTTATAGGAACTAAGTCACAAAATATCTACAAACTGGATCTCATCAAACATTGTGGCCTTTTTTCCAATAGGCAATACAAGACAACTATTACTTTCTGGCACTACAAATTAGTGCCCTTCTCAGTGAAGTGTTGCAGTTTTTGAAACAACAAGGCCTTATCAAGATAGACAAAGAAAGTGATTTTGTTGAAATTCACAATAGTTGTCAGTTGGCAAAATCTATGAGATTGCCTTTTATTCATAACTCTACTAGATGTTCATCTCCTTTTGATAAAATTTACTCGGACATATGACACCTATTTTGTCTACTAAAAAAAATTAGTATTATGTTGTTTTTGTAGATGATTGCAATGGTTTCACTTGGTTGTATCCTTTGTGTACAAAGTCAGATCTTTATAAAACATTTGAGGATTTTGATAGCTATTTTTAGTGGCAATTTTCTACGAACATTAAATGTCTTCAGTCACGTGAAGGGGGAGAGTTCAGATCTCACCAAATGACACAATACCTAAATAAAAAGGTATTTCTCATTAGGTCCTCTGCCCTAACTGTAACGTCCCAACCCGGTTCCCAAACGAACATAAAGGTGTTAGTCGATAAATTAGTTGAACAAATTTTCAAATTTATTTACAATGACCGTTATTAGTGAATAGCACTGAAAACACGATAAAGCCCAATAAAATCCCCAGGATCATTAAATCATCTTGGTGTTTTAGTGTAAAAAAATAGTTTAAAGTCAGAAACCATGACTTCCACAAACCATTTGCAGTAAAATAATATATGGAAATTTAAATGTCGTAATCATGTAGAACCCATAGCCACCAACATCCGAGTGAAGCAAACCATGCCCACAACTTCTCTAGCCCCTTAGCAAGTTACATAACCTGCATGTTCTAAAAGAAAATGTTAGTAACAAACATTATTAGGCCTCAAATAAGTAATGTATAAATATACAAACTAAATTACTCCAAGCCATAGCTAATTATAGTTCAAGGAAAGATATTACCACGGTCACAATAGACGCTTCCACCAGTACGGTACTTAATAGTACCCTGATACATGACACTACAAAACAATATAGTAGCACAATTATTTAAGATCATTATAGTATAGTACAAAGTCATATATGTAATCCTTGGAAAACAGTCAGGGAGGGTCCCTAGACATCAGTCAACAGGTAAAACAGTAATAGTAAATACTTGGACATTCAATAAATAGGTATAACAGTAACAGTATCAATGAATAATAGTGGCGTAACAAAAATAGTGACAATATCAATGTCCGCAAAGTGAAATAACATTGACAATGTTAATAATAGTAACACTAATAGTATCAGTAACAATGACAATAACCATAACAATAACAAATCATGAAAATCGTAGCAATAATGAGAAAAAAAAACTATATCAGTAACTTTAACAATAAAGATAATGATACAATAACATTATCGACAATAGTATTGCTAATGACCATACGGTAGGTTGTGATAATGGTAATAACAATGGTAACAATAACGACGACATTAATGACACAATAATGGTAACGATAACAATAACAATATGGTATTAGTAACGGTAATTATAACTTCAATAGTTCAATAACACAATCATGTGAGATTCAATAACCCCACATGATTAGTGGAACCTACAATATTTAATTCATTTAACAGTAAACAGAGGATGACTCCTACGAACCTGGTATACTAGCTCCTATCAATTAGTCAGCCTCAGTAAGACGCTCCACATACCTAGTCAGATATCAAGATTTAATCAGAGTCTATATGATATGCAGTGCATGTTGTGTAGCGTACAATGATCTTAACAATTATATCAATAAAACATTGAAAACAATTCGATTATTCAGTCAACAATTAATCACAATCGAACAGTCAACATCAAATAGTCAATTGGTTAAATGGTTAAACACTCAATAGTCAAAATAGTCAATTTAGTCAATTCAAATAACTTAATCAAGCCGAACAAAATAGTTGACAATCAGTCAAAACAATCAAAGAGCCTCTCAATCAAAGAGTAACCACTCATCCAATCAATGGTCAAACAGTTAATGGTCAGTCACCTAATCAAGCATTTAGATAGTCATCGAAAGGGCTATCAAACTCTTAACCCCATCCATATAAGTCACAACAAAAAACTTATCTGGTCAAAACCCTAGAGTTGAAAAACATGACTCTAATTAATGGTAAATAACTCCGAACAATTTATGACAGACTAAATTATTTATAGACTAAATCCTGTAACAAGCACAATATATAATTTTTTTATCAATTATAAATAATTGATAGATAATTAATAATATACATGTTATATATCACAACAATTTGATTAAATACATAAAAATACGATCAATCATAAATACATTCAGAATAGTAGATTGACCATTAAACAATGCTTAGGTAGGTAAGGAGAAGCATCCAATAGCTTTTAAAATTTAAAACAACCGCTTAACTGTCAAATTAGTAAATGTGCACAAACATCAGACAATAATAAAAAAACAATACAATAATCAATAAATTAGAAAATAAAGCATGTCACCAAAATATACAATTAAGTGACATGCAAGCTCAAAACTGTGAGATATCAAACACTTTTACCTTGAATCGTTCAAAAATGGGTCAAAATGGTTAAAAATGGACAAGTCAACCTGATCTTGGTCGGGCTGGGCGGGTAAGTGGGTTAATTCAGCCATGAGCCAGACCAGGTCCGGGCCAGCATAATCGAACCCGACACCCCCGACACCGGCGAAGTGGCCGAAACGGAAATCCGACACAGCAGCATGGTGAACAGCGGTGACTAAAGTCGGGGTTGACCGCATTAGCTCCGTCGTGACACAACAGTCACATTGGTGGCCAGGACGGTTGTGTAGTAGGTCTCAATGGCGGAGATTGGCAGTGGCGCACAAATGGAAACGGTGAGTAGGGCGACCACTTTGGCCCTCATTTTCCAGCAAACGGTGTGGCAATCAATGATGGTCTTTATCTGAAAACATACCTGGTGTTACAGTCCTAATTCATGGGTGTCACCGGATGCTAGGATTTGGGTGTTGGTCCTAGCATTCCAGCGTTCATGAGGGGTAGCGGTGGCTATCCGAGTGGTGGAAACAACATGCCTAGTCGGATCCATGTTACAGGTGTAGGTAACAAAACCATGGTGCACGATCGAGTATCGGGTAATGACCGATCATCTCGACCGAGTGGGAGCGCGCATGACCGAGCGGGACTCATCGAGCGTACCGATCTGACGACCGATCATGGGTCGAGCCAGATACCGGTGTTGGGTACTGGCGTATCTCTATTTGGGGCGGTAGCGGCTTGCTGCCCAGCGTTAGCGCGTAGCGCTATCTGGAGCGATAGCGGTTCGGGTGAGCGGTACAGAGTCGCTGCTTGATCGTGATTGGGTAGCGGCATCTAGGAGCGGGTAGCAGCACTCGTGATTGCTAGCAGGTACATGCAGCGGTACTCGGTAGCGGTCGAGACTTCCAGCGGTAGCGGT